>JAXLNO010001610.1:0-146443 GCA_038087875.1 Malacoraja senta | reverse complement strand
TGAAACAGAAAAAGTCTGAAATGGAGGACCTTAAAACCTTTCTCGCTGCCGAAATGAAAATCTTTGGAGAGAATTTTAAAGAGCAACTCGACTCTTTTAAGGTAGATTTTAAAGCAGAAATGCATTCTACCGTTCAACAAATGCTGGAAATCTGGAAGAGGACGAGGGAGGAAGAGGTCAAGGATCAGATGGAAGTGCTGGAAGCCAGGCTCGTTTCGGTGGAAACGAAGGTTAAAACGGAGCTGGACCCCATTCATCACGTACTTGATCAACATAGAACAGCGATAACCGAACTTGAGAAATGGGCGGCGACAAGTGAGGAAACTGTAAGTCGACTTCTTACTGAAAACCAACGCCTCTCCGATATGGTGATCAAATTAAGTGATAAATGTATCGATTTGGAGGGGCGTCAAAGACGTAAAAATCTAAGAATTGTAGGGGTGAAAGAAGGAAGCGAGAGGGAAATGGGCACTCGGGATTTTGTGGCAGACCTATTACAAAAAGCCTTAAAATTGGATTACAAACCTTCACTCGGTCGAGCTCATAGAGCGCAGCGACGTCGTACTCAAGACGATGCCCATCCAAGACAAATTATTGTAAAGGTGCAAATGGATCATGAATTTGACGATATAATGAAGAAAACTGTTCGAGGCGGACAACTCCATTTTGAAGGTGTGAGATTCAGTATTTACCGAGATTATCCGGCAGAAGTCTTCAAGAAAAGAGCGCTGTTCACTGAGACAAAAAGAATACTGAAGAATGTACCTGATTTGAGATACGGCTTGCTTTATCCCGCAAGACTAAGAGTCTCTTGCAAGTCCAAGGAACACTTTTTTACAGACCACAAAAAAGCACTGCAATATGCCAAAGAAGTTGGTAACATGACCATAGACTGAAGAATTTACATTACTCCTTAGGAGTCAAGGACCAACAGGACTGCCAGATTTAAAAGGACCTTTAAAGTTCTTCTAAGAGCTTTAAGGACATTCGGAAACCGAAATGGACGGAGGACATTGGATAAAACCGTGATTGTTTACTAATCATCATTATTATTTGTATATTCATATCTAACTATATAGGTAACAACTAATACTTATTAAATATCCATATTACCACTAAAATTATTAACATTAATATTTCTCATAAAAATTTAATACGGTATATGATTGATAACAATGATTAATAATTAATAGTCTTCGATTAACGTAGAAATGAATTACATACTTATATTATAAAGGAAGATATGTAAGAAGTAAATTAGCCTACGTCATAATAAAGTTTGACGGTTTTTCTCTTTATTTTTCAATTTAAAATTAGATTTATAGATTTAGTGAAAAAATTAATAGGATAAGTAGAGAATAATAACGTTGTGAATTTTTGCTGTTTTGCAGGGTTACGTGCTTATGTATGTATACATATGGGTATATATATATATATGTGTATATTGTGTGTGTGTACGTATGGGTATGTAAATAAGTTTGTTACTCCCAAAGAAGTTATTTGAATGTTGGAAATAATCTTTTTTTTTTCTTCGGGAACGGAGCTGGGAAATTTTTTTTTCTTACAAAGGCTACGGAAGTCTTTAGAATTCTAGCCACGTTAGTGTGGCTATCACTAACTACACTAATTGTAGATGTAGTTCTTTTTCTTTCACCCTATACTAATCAACTCTATCACTTTCTTCACTTTAAATATTTTTACAATTTAATGTTTGAATGGAAAAATAAGACTAATACAAGGAGATGTGTTCGGAAGAGCGACGTATATGATTTTAAATTCATCTATTCGAGGTTCGGGAGCAGGGTCAGGTTCTCTCTTGTACCTTCTGCTCGGCTATAGACCACCTTAGACACAATATGCAAGATGTTAATATGACAAGAGGGGGTCAGGGAATAACATTTTGTAGTTGGAATGTCAAGGGAATCAATGAACCAATTAAAAGAGGTAAAGTTTTGGCACATCTAAATTTAATCAAAACAGATGTAATATTTCTTCAAGAAACACACCTTAAAAAGGAATCTCAACATAGACTTAAAGCTAAGTGGATCGCTGAAGCATATCATTCCTCCTTTTCCCACAAGTCCAGAGGAGTTGCAATATTAATTCGTAAAGGAATACCTTTTACGAACTCTTCAACAATAGTGGATATTGATGGTAGATATATTATACTAGTTGGAGAGTTAAATGGAGAAAAAGTGATTCTTCTGAATGTATATGGGCCTAATTTTGATAACCCCATGTTTTTTAATAAAACATTTAATAAAATTCCTGAATTTACACAATATAAATTAATAATTGGAGGAGACTTCAATTGTACATTAGATTCATACATAGATAGATCATCAAGGCAAAAAAAAGTAAAATCCCAATCAAGTGTATTTCTAAATTCATTTATTAATACCTCTAATATTAAGGATGTCTGGAGAATAGAAAACCCAACTGGACGGGAATATTCATTTTACTCACCAGTACATAAAACATACTCAAGAATAGATTATTTTTTAGTTGACTCTACGTTTACCCCATTTATTTATAATTTAAAATACCATAACATTATAATCTCAGATCACGCACCTGTAACATTCATGATTAAATTGAATGGAATGTCCGAAAAACAAGCATATTGGAGATTTAACCCACAAATTTTGAATGAAAGATCATGCCAGGAATATATTATTAAACAGATTCAAATATTATTTGAGGTAAATGACAACCCTGACACACCTACTTCTCTTATGTGGGAAACGTTTAAAGCGTATGTTCGAGGTACATTAATTTCTGCTCAAGCATTTTATAATAAAGAGAACAGGATTAAGCAACAAACATTGGAAAGCGAAATCAAGCAACTAGATATAGAAAATGCGAGAATGCCATCTACTTTAAAACATAATAAAATTGTTGTATTGAAATATAAATTAAATAAAATGTATTCAGAACAAGTAATAAAACTTTATCAAAAAACCAAACAATTACATTTTGAATTTGGAGACAAACCACAAAAACTATTAGCACGCCAGTTACGAAAAATGGAAGGGGAAAAAATAATTCATAAAATTAGAACAGAGACAGGAGAATTATTAAAAATGCCCAAGGACATAAATGATAGATTTCTCCAATACTATTATAACCTTTATTCAACTAAAACCGTAGCACAATCAGAAGGAATAGCAGATTTTTTACTAAAATGTAATTTAAAAGGTTTAGATTCAAACGATAGAGAATTATTAGAAAGGGAGATTACGATAAAGGATATTGAGGAGTCTATTGGTTCTTTAAAAAATGGTAAAGCAGTAGGACCAGATGGTTTAGGCTCTGAATTTTATTAAAAAATTTATGATTTGCTTTGCCCACGTTTACAAAGACTGTATGAATATATCTATACTCAACAGAAACTTCCAGACACCTTAAATGAATCTATAATAACACTTATTCCTAAAGCTGATAAAGATCCGGAAGACCCGGGATCATACAGAGCAATTGCACTTTTAAATACAGATCAGAAAATATTAACTAAAATACTAGCGCATAGATTAAGTACAGTGATGAATAAATTAATACACCCTGACCAAACAGGCTTTATTCAGAAACGGTATTCATATTATAATCTAAGAAGATTATTTAATATTATATATTCCAAGAGAATTATTAACGAAGATCTAGCAATAATCTCACTTGACGCTGAAAAAGCATTTGATCAGGTGGAATGGTCTTATTTATTTTCGGTGATGGAAAATATGCAGCTAGGGGAGAAATTCTGTACATGGATAAAACTGTTATATACAAATCCCACGGCTAGAATATTTACAAACCAAAGGTTGTCATCTAAATTTAGCCTATCTAGAGGTTGTAGACAAGGATGCCCGTTATCTCCATTATTATTTGCGCTTGCTATTGAGCCACTGGCAGAAAGAGTTAGGGGGCATCCGGAAATACATGGGTATAACACAAAGGACACAGTGAATAAAATTTCTCTATACGCAGATGATGTATTAATTTACATTACAAAACCAGAAATTAGTATTCCAAACTTATTAAAGCTAATAACCCAATTTGGTTCACTTTCAGGATACAGAATAAATTGGAATAAAAGGGAAATTATGCCAATAAGGGAACATAACAAACAGATAATACAACAATTTCCATTTAAAATAGTAAATGAAAAATTTAAATATCTAGGTATTTATATAACTAAGAGATATACATCATTATTTAAAGCAAATTTTCCCCCATTACTGAACAAACTACATAAGAATATTCAACACTGGAAAACACTTACTATCTCAATGGTTGGCAAAATTAATGCTATAAAAATGATTTTTTTACCGCAAATATTATACCTTTTTCAGACAATTCCGATATATCTGACAAAAAACTTTTTTTTTAAACTGGACTCTATTGTTAATGATTTTATCTGGGATTATAAGAATCATAGGATAAACAAAAGACACTTGTGTAAATCAAAAATAAATGGAGGCTTGGTTTTACCCAACTTTTTGTTTTATTTCTGGGCTGTTAATATTAAAAATATGAATTTCTGGTTGGAAGAAATAGATCATCAACCAGACTGGTTAAAAATGGAAAAGGAAGATTGTTTACCTTTTGATATCGGTTCGATATTATTTGCTACGTCTAAATTAAACAAAAAAATTTATAGGGAAAACCCTATAATATTTAGTGCTATACGAATTTGGAAACAATTAAAAAAGATTAAAATTAGATAATTTATCACTTTTTCTTCCAATTGTGAATAACCCTTTGTTTAAGCCTTCATGGTTGGACGGGGGTTTTACACAATGGAAGAATTATGGAATTAAAAATATGGGACAACTTTATAAGGAAGGCACCTTTCTGACATTTCAGGAGTTGCAACAGACTTATGGACTTCGAGGAAATGATTATTTCAGATATCTTCAACTTAGAGATTATGTAAAATCGAACTCTCAAAATTTTCGAATTAGAAATTCAGAAATTCTTGATGAATGTTGGAACAAACATCCTAATACAGAAAAATTAATATCTTATATATATAATATCTTATTAGACAGTGACATTCCTTCGACGGACTTACACAGACAAACATGGGAAAAATAATTAAATCAAGTAATAACGAAAGATACTTGGGAAGAAAGTTTGCAACACATACATCAGTGCTCACTAAACGCCAGACATTCTCTAATACAATTTAAAGTAATACATAGGTTACATTATTCAAAAACAAAACTACATAAAATTTTTCAACATATCTCACCTATATGTGATAAATGTCAACATTTAGAAGCTACATTATCTCATATGTTTGCAAACTGTATAAAAATTAAAAAATTCTGGGTAAATATTTTCAGTATAATATCTAAAGTAACCGGCACACAATTGGACCCAGATCCAAAATTAATAATACTCGGAATATTAGAATTAAATCAAACATTTAGAACAACACAAAGAAACTTTATTGATTATAGTTTAATAACAGGAAAAAAATTAATTCTAAAATTTTGGAAAGGCCCTACGGCCCCCACAATCAAAATGTGGATTATAGAAATGACGGAGACCTTAAACGTGGAAAGAATCAGATTTTCCCTGTTGGACAAACAGGAATTATTCGTAGGAACATGGTCTCCTTTTA
Organism: Malacoraja senta; assembly: GCA_038087875.1. Lineage (NCBI taxonomy): Eukaryota > Metazoa > Chordata > Chondrichthyes > Rajiformes > Rajidae > Malacoraja > Malacoraja senta. Next base: position 140,820 of record JAXLNO010001610.1, on the reverse strand, counting down.
TTGATTACTTAAAGGGTCAGAATAGTTCAGCACAGGAACCTGACTAGCACTCGGGCTAAAGAATGGATGAAATGCTATACTCTGAAATGTACGAATATATCTCGAATGAAGTTTTTTATTTTAATACATTTTTCCATTCTTCTTTAACTATTTTTCTCTTTTTTTTTTTTTTTTTTTTTTTCTTATTCTTCTTCTCTTTCTTTTCTTTCTTTACTTCATCTATCTCTTTAGTTCTATCTAGTTTAAAAAAAAAAAAGGCAAAAGGTATTGGAGACAATGTAATAATAATTGACAATATTATCAATTTAAAAATGTTAGACTGTAATGATGTAAATAGGTTGTGTACTTATCTCCAATAATAAAAAATATTTAAAAAAAAAAAAAAAAAAGAAAGGCGGGAGAGAGAAAACGGAATTATAGACCAGTTAGCCTGACATCGATGATGGGGAAGATGCTGGAGTCTATCATAAAAGATGAAATAGCTGCATATTTGGATAGCAGTAGCAGGATCGGTCCCAATCAGCATGGATTTACGAAGGGGAAATCATGCTTGACTAATCTTCTGGATTTTTTTGAGGATGTAAGTAGGAAAATGTACAAGGGAGAGCCAGTGGTTGTAGTGTACCTAGACTTTCAGAAAGCATTTGATAAGGTCCCACATAGGAGATTAGTGGGCAAAATTAGGGCACATGGTATTGGGGGTAGAGTGCTGACATGGATAGAAAATTGGTTGGCAGACAGGAAACAAAGAGTAGGGATTAACGGGTCCCTTTCAGAATGGCAGGCAGTGACTAGTGGGGTACCGCAAGGCTCGGTGCTGGGATGGCAGCTATTTACAATACATCAATGATTTAGATCAAGGGATTCAAAAGTAACATTAGCAAATTTGCAGATGACACAAAGCTGGGTGGCAGTGTGAACTGTGAGGAGGATGCTATGAGAATGCAGAGTGACTTGGTCAGGTTGGGTGAGTGGGCAGATGCATGGCAGATGCAGTTTAATGTGGATAAATGTGATGTTATCCACTTTGGTAGCAAAAACAGGAAGGCATTATTATCTAAATGGTGTCAAGTTGGGAAAAGGGGAAGTACAATCGATCTGGGGGAGCCTTGTCCTTCAGTCAATGAAAGTAAGCATGCATGTACAGCAGGCAGTGAAGAAAGTGAAGAAAGTTGGCCATCTTAACAAGATGAGTTGAGTATAGGAGCAAAGAGGTCCTTCTACAGTTGTACAGGGCCCTAGTGAGACCACACCTAGAATATTGTGTGCAGTTTTGGTCCCCTAATTTGAGGAAGGACATTCTTACTATTGAGGGAGTGCAGCATAGGTTTACAAAGTTAATTTCTAGGATGGCGGGACTGTCATATGCTGAGAGAATGGAGCGGCTGGACGTATACTCTGGAATTTAGGAGGATGAGAGGGGATCTTATTGAGACATATAAGATTATTAAGGGTTTGGACACGCTAGAGGCAAGAACCGTGTTCCCAATGTTGGGGAATCTAGAACCAGGGGCCACAGTTTAAGAATAAGGGGTAAGCCATTTAGAACAGAGACGAGGAAACACTTTTTCACACAGAGAATTGTGAGTTTGTGGAATTTTCTGCCTCAGAGGGCGGTGGATGCCGGTTCTCTGGATACTTTCTGGAGAGAGCTTGATAGGCCTCTTAAAGATAGTGGAGTCAGGGGATATGGGGAAAAGGCAGGAACGGGGTACTGATTGTGGATGATCAGCCATGGTCACATTGAATGGCGGTGCTGGTTCGAAGGGCCGAATGGCCTACTTCTGCACCTATTGTCTATTGTCTATTATCCAGATGTTCCAGGAATGAGTCCCTGATGCCTGTTTGGTTGTGAGTAGTCGCCCAAAGAGTCATACCTTTTTTTGGTCGCCACTGGATATTCAAAATTTTTTAATTTTTCGGCGGCCTGCTGAAACTATGACGGGTGCCGAAAAAATCGCGTAAGTGGGACAGGCCCTTAATACCCTCTAATCCATTCCTATAAAGCTGCGTCATGACTTCCTGACTCTTAAGGGCCTGTCCAACGCGGAGATTTTTTTTGGCGACTGTCATAGTCGTAGCAGGTCGCTGAAAAACCGGCGACTGGACTAATGGGCCTGATCCACTTAGCCGATTTTTTAGGCGACTGCCGGAGACCACGACAATGAAATTCACCTACGTCACGAGAAGACAAGCTACATCATCCTGGCGACAACCTACCTCATCCTGGCGACAACCTACGACAGCACCTACATCAGGAGAAGACAAGCTACGACAAGCCCACGGTCGCCGACAGTCGCCGAAGAGTTTTGAACATTTCAAAATCCAGCAGCGACCAGAAAAACGCTAGAACTCTTTGGGCGACTGAGGAGACTACTCACGACCATACAGGCAACACCCCGGCGACCATGTGGCGACAGCCTAGTCTGTCTGTGTTATAAATATTACTTGCACATTGGAGTATGGAGAAACGCAATTTCAATCCTCTGTGTAACTACTCGTTACATTATGTGAATTGACAATAAAATTACTATTACTATTATTACTAGGCAGTCGCCTAAAAAATCGCCTAAGAGGGACAGTCCCTTTATACTCTATTCTTCTTGAGCAAAACTCCCATCTGCTGATTAGTTAGCAAGCAACAAAAAGCTTTTCATTGTACCTCGGTACACGTGACAGTAAACCAAACTAAAATGAAGTTGGGCCGACGGGCCTGTTTCCATGCTATATGCTATGCATGCTGTAGCCTGTTTCCATGTTATGAATCTGTGAAAAAATAAATAACTACCAATAAATGTACATAATTATGAGAGGAATAGATCGGGTAGATGCACAGTCTCTTGCCCAGAGTAGGGGAATCGAGGACCAGAGGACATAGGTTCAAGGTGAAGGGGAAAAGATTTAATAGGAATCAGAGGGGTAACTTTTTTGCACAAAGGGTGGTGGGTGTATGGAACAAGCTGCCAGAGAAGGTAGTTGAGGCTGGGACTATCCCATCGTTTAAGAAACAGTTAGACATGCACATGGATAGAACAGGTTCGGAGAGATATGGACCAAGCACAGGCAGGTGGGACTAGTGTAGATGGGACATGTTGGCTGGTGTGGGCAAGTTGGGCTGAAGGGCCTGTTTCCACTCTGTATCCCTCTGACTCTATGACTATAACTGGAATGGAATACTTTATTGTCACTTGTGAATATGCACAGTGAAATTCTTTGCTTGCATCCCCAATGTATACAAATAGTGGCCACCTACGGACTGACAAAGTTACAAAGCCCACCAGCTCCTCCCTTTGTTCTCCCCCCCCCCCTCCCCCCCATCGGTTCCTCCACACCGGGTCCCGTTTGTCCTGAACTTGGTTTACTCTCTTCCATCTGATTCACATGGCAAGAATCACCATTCAAATCGAGGCGGTTTACGGCTTCTGTGCCAGATTTGTTTAACATAATAAGAGAAGGCTCATCGTCCAACTTCATGCTGGCAATCACAGAACAACTATTCTCTGCAGCTGGGCAGAGTGCAAATATGCCAGTATTGTTATTCAGCATGCCTGGACTTGTAAGATCCCCTCACCTCACCCGTTGTACTTACCTGCTTGTGGGTGAAAACTGGTTATTCCCTTCATAACCAAAGGCAGCCTGTTCAGTTTAGTGCAATAGCTAGAAGATTGCTGCCCATTCTGACCCCTTCCTATTCCCATGCCAATTTACCTGTGCTTGACCTCCTCCATTGCCAGAGTGCGGTCACACGCAAGCTGAAGGAACAGAACCTTGCATTCAGCTTGGGTAGCTAATAATTATATTAACATTGAATTCTGCAACTTCAGGTAATGCCCCCTTGCCTTTTTTCCTGTGTTCCCCCCCCCCCACCCCCACTCCAGCATGCTCCCATTTTTCCCACCATCGCCCTACATTTGTGCGCTCATCTCCCATTCCTGAATTCCCCATTTGCCTATAATACCCCCTCTTTCCCCAACCCCTTTCTCTTCCACCCAGGTCCCTCTTTCTGGTTTTACATTTTACTCCTCTCCACTCGTTACCTGACACACTTTATACCTCCAGCCTTTGTCACTTACTCCACTCATCTTCTGGTCAGATCTGGAGTCCACCAATGACTTGCCAGGCTTTGTCCCACCTCCAGCTTTTACAGATTTTCCCCCTATCATCCAATCAGTCTGAAGAAGGGTCCTGACCTGAAACGTTGCCTGTCCAGATCCTCCCCAGATGCTGCCTGACCCACTGAGTTCCTGCAAACACTCTGTGTTTTGTTCAAGATTCCAGCATCTGTAGTCTCTTGTGTGTCCAACTACATAACTTCAACCAGTCCAGTATGCTTGACAACAATTACCTTGTACTCCCCTATTTTAAATAAAATGAGAGCAGGTTGTCAAGATTACAAGATTTAAACTGCTTTATTTTGAACAATTTCCTTTTGGTAATACCACTAGCCAGTGGGTTAATCTGACACTACAAATTTGGAGAACTTTGTCGTAAGCTAGACTGAAGCCCAAGGTTCATAGTCTTAAACAATGTTAATATTTGTGATATGAGTAAATATTACTAGCCTAAGCATCGAGAGGATAATCCAACCAGATTAATGTTTTCAGAGCTGCAATAAAGTGAGTGTTGTTCACACAGTCCATGTGCAGATGGCTCCATCTACTAAGCAATTTGGGCTGGTCGGAAGGACAGTAAACAAGAGAACGACTTGCATGTGTTGCATTTTAACAGAAAGACTACCAAAAATTATTTTGTTTCTAAAGCTAACAATCTTATTTCACTGAGGAATAATATATTATTTTGAATGAGAATTTGTATCTCAACTACCCCAAAGCTCATTTGTTACAAGTTTGAGGCCATGGATTAGAATCATATTTGTTGAAATCAGATGTCAGGAATTGAAAGGTATTAATGGAAAGAAAATTATGAGGGGCGAGTGTTCCTCCATGTCCAACATTCGGATTGCACTCCTGGCAGGGAATTTCCACAGCTTCCAAGTTAAAAAGACATATCTCCATTAAATCTCCACTATCTGCTACATACATAAACTTGTTTTTTATTGTGATTTGTCAACAGAGAACCAGAAAGGTCATGGTGATGGAACAAAGAAATGGGATTTGCTTGGACCAACTGGTCTGTTTCTGTATGGAAGTGATTCTATGACTATTCTAATTCGCTCACCTCTGAACAGCAGTTAAATCTTGATTAAAGCATAAACATTTAAAATAACAGTTTTGTTGTTAAAATAGGTGCAGGCACTTCGAGCCAGCACCGCCATTCATTATGATCATGGCTGATCGTCCACAAGCAGTAACCCGTGCCTGCCTTCTCCCCATATCCCAGACCCCATGAGCTCTATTAATGAAGGTGAATTCTCTTTTATTTTTTCCTGAAGTTGTTTAAGCAGATTTAGCTAGTTTAAATGTACATTTCTTGTTCCACATATATAATTGTCTTAAAACTTTGATTAGCTGTCTGTAGGCACATGAATGGACTCTAACTCCCTTTAAAGCATAAAAAAATATCATAAGGTTGTCTGGAAGAAGTTTATGAAAGCAAAACCTAAGTTTAGACATGTGGTTTGCTCATAAATGCCTCCATACGGTGCAGTATTTCTTGATGTTCATCCACAGGAACAATGTGATCACTTTATACAATCTGGTAATCAGGAACAGTTTAGTATTAATCGCCATGCCCTCAAAGCTTCCTCATAAAAGCAATTGAATTGTTTAAAAACATTTTAAGGATAACACTGGGCTATAAACTGGACAGCATATATTACCAATAAGTAGGACACCTAATGCTTTCTATCATCATGATAGTTTTCCAAAGATATCAAAAAGTTTTCAATTTTTGGATGGTGAAATGCGGAAAATACGAGATGGTAACACAGCAGTAAAGGAAACGAGGTAGCTGGAAGCTAAATGAACAGCATAAGCAGCTCCATGAACAATCAGACTGAAGGACTATAAAATTAACCTTGCAATTCGAGGGCCCCAGTGAGACCACACCTGGAGTATTGTGTGCAGTTTTGGTCCCCTAATTTGAGGAAGGACATTCTTGCTATTGAGGGAGCGCAGCGTAGGTTAATTCCCGGGATGGCGGGACTGTCATATGTTGAGAGAATGGAGCGGCTGGGCTTGTATACTCTGGAGTTTAGAAGGATGAGAGGGGATCTTATTAAAACATGTCAGACTATTAAGGGTTTGGACATGCTAGAGGCAGGAAACATGTTCCCGATGTTGGGGGAGTCCAGAACCAGGGGCCACAGTTTAAGAATAAGGGGTAAGCCATTTAGAACGGAGACGAGGAAACACTTCTTCACACAGAGTTGTGAGTCTGTGGAATTCTCTGCCTCAGAGGGCTGTGGAGCCCGGTTCCCTGGATACTTTCAAGAGAGAGCTAGGTAGGGCTCTTAAAGTTAGGGGATATGGGGAGGAGGCAGGAACAGCGTACTGTTTAGGGATGATCAGCCATAATCACATTGAATGGCTGGCTCGAAGGGCCGAATGGCCTACCCCTGTACCTATTGTCTATTGTCTATTAATTAGAGTGAAAACATTTGGCATCAAAACAGGTGCAGAACGAGAATTACAAAAAGAGAAAAAGTTTAAGAATAAGAAAGGGTGAATAGAAAATAATCAACTTTCAAATTGTAAACCCCGATGGAATGGGACTCTACACTTGTTTTTGAATTTTGCTAATATTTAATACATTTTGGATTGTTAAAAGTATGCTTGGCTTGCCTAGAATGGTCAGGCTTAACTTCTTCTGATAAAGGGTCCCAACCCAAAACATCACCTATCCAGATTCTCCAGGGATGCTGCCTGAGATACTCCAGCACTGTCATTTTTTTTTTGTAAACCAGTATCTGTAATTCCTAGTTTCTGCAGCGCTTAATTTTTGCTGCTTTAGTTTGCATCTACCCTCTGTACATCAACATCATGCTTTTCAGTGTATCTTAATTACACACCAGATACTGAGATTTCACACAAAGGGTGGTGGGTGTATGGAACAAGCTGCAAGAGGAGGTAGATGAGGCACGGACTATCCCAATGTTTAAGAACCAGTTAGACAGGTACATGGGCAGGATAGGTTTGGAGGGATATGGATCAAATGCGGGCAGGTATGACTAGTGCAGCTGGGATATGTTAGCCAGTGTGGGCAAGTTGAGCTGAAGGACCTGTTTCCATGCTGTATCACTCTATGACTCTATTTATCCTCCAGAAACCACGGCAGTGGTGGAACTCAGAAAGCAAACTTTAGATTATGCTGCACATCTCAATCCCACAAGCACCATTAGTTACACTGTTATCACACAAAAGGAAATGTGCCAGTGAATTCCTTTCATTTCAAAGAGTTTATGAAGAAAATTAAAAAGTTATCAAATATTTAGGCTAATGTTTCCTTTGAAATTAGTTTTCTAAAAATATCTTCTGAACCAGTTATATTACAAAGAGCTGTTCTTTCTACAAGTATGATGCTAGCAAATTAAATAGTTGTAAAATTAAAAGTTTAACACCTCCCATGAACCCATCTCAACTTTGTTTTCCAATACACTGTAAACTCCCAAAATCTTGTCAAATAGCACATATATTTTAATGGGGGGAAACTGATAATTGAATCATAGGCCATTTAAGCAGCAGAAGGGGTGGACGACTAATACACAAACAACCTACTTGCCTCAATTGTGGAAGAATCTGTGGTTCCCATATTAGCCTTATCAGGCACATTGGGCACACACAAAACCATGGTGGAAGTAAGTCATCCTCAACCCCAAGAGGTTGTCTATGAAGAAGGTGGTTAAATATATAAAGTGTTGTGCTGAGTCCATTTAATTAATGAGGCTTCTACCTGCAATCTCTCAAATTTTGCAATATTTTTTAATGGCCAATTTGTCTTCTGAACAAACTTAAATGCCATCACATTACATTAATAATCTTGTACTTTCTGCTTGGTTCTTTGGGTAATACATCATTTTGATGTCTGGACGTCTAAGCATAGATTTAAGCATAGATTTGTTGAAAGGAGAACCACCCTTTTTAATATTGAAATGTCCTCCTTGATCATTAAAGCCCCAAAACGGTTGTTCCTTATCTTTTTGATGTATTTTGTATAGAGGAACACATAGTATCCAATTATAAGAATGTATAGGAAATCAATGCAAGAGTAAACCAGGAAGATTATTATAGATTAGTTTACTATCAAATATACCATGGTTTTGGTCTGCACTGCTAGGGAGCAAACTGACGAAGATGTGGGTGGATGTTCCATTGGTGTCCTCGATCACCCACTACCTGACTGGACGACCGCGAGGTGGTCCTGGAGGGGAGGATGCTCCTCAAACTTGTCTTGGACAATACAGCTCAACCCCTCCATGACACACTGGTCAACCTGAGGAGTACCTTCAGCAACAGACTGATTCCACCAAAATGCAGTACAGAACGCCACAGAAGTTCCTTCTTCCCTATGGCTATCAAACTGTATAATTCCTCCCCCTTCTGTCAAAGGGTAGACTGACTGACCCCTCCCCCCCTCCCTTCCCCCCTCCCTTCCCCCCTTTCCCACCCTCCTCCCTCCCCCACACAATCTCTGCACATCCCTCATCCTTTCAACTCGTCACTTTAATTTCATGTTTCATGTATTTTGCATTTTTGACTGTTAGCAGATCAATTTTCCTCCTGGGATAAATAGAGTTCTATTGTATCATATTGTATCGTACCAGGGTGCAATCAAATTCCTAGTTCACATGATGCTCATAGAGTAATCAGTAGACATACAGTAATGTTAAATGTAACAATAAATACGGGTGCAAAATAATGGAATGGTGCAAGATTGCAGTGCAAAAACCAAGTAGTGCAAATGAATATTAAAGTACGATAATGGAATAAATAATGAGGTACTGTTAACAGTAAGAGTACGTGGCAGGACTTCTGTAAATCGTGTGTGAAAGACGTAATTAGTTTAGGAGTTGGATAGCAACGGTCTAAGCTGTTCTTAAATTTAGCTTTCAAGCTCCTGTATCTTCTCTCAGAATGTAGAAGAGAAAAAGGGTATTGGCCGAGGTGTACAGGCAGTAGGAGCATGGGACTAGCTCACACGCTTGAGGGGCACTAGTCTTGAGGGTCAGTTTCGAGGAAATGTTCTGAGCAATTCTAACCATCTGAGATCTGCTGGTCAAGAACTACAGAAGCCAGTTGCAAATGGGAATCCCAAGGGCAAGGTCCAGAAGTTTGGAGATGAGCTAATTTAGTATTATGGTGATGAAGGCTGACTGAAGTCAATGAATACTATCCTGATAGAGGTGATCTGGGGTTGAATGTAGTACAAGAGAGATGGAGTCCACTGTAGACCTATTTTTCCCCATTCACAGGGGTTTACATTGTCCAGAAGACTGGTACAAATGTGCTCCACTACCAGTCTTTAGAGTGGACTTTGTTCAGAATGGACATAAAAGTAATTGAACATCTGGTAGAGGTGCTTCGTTGCCAGAGATCGCCCTGATTTCAGCTTGCAGCCTATGATGATATATACCCCATATTTCCTTAATATCTAAAACTCCACTGATCAGTCTGTCGTGTTTTGATTTAGGTCTCTTGTTACTGCGACATCTTTAACCCCCGTGACTATTTATGCCTGCAGATTGCAAACGGTGAAAGTCTCATCCAATTATTTGTGCAAATTGGTTCACCTCCTAATGCCACATCCAGTTCCCTCATGGCGATTGAATTGATATATTCTCTGCTATTCACTCTGCAGAAATGATCAGTAATATGCTGGTTAGTGAGGTGCAAATTGTCTGGTTTGTAGAGGTCTCTTCTCCACTAGAACAAGGTGCCATGGCCCACGAATCAAAGGTCCTCTTTACTGTGGCATCTGTACTTTCCTCCTGTTCCTTAGCACCAGCTGTAACTCAGAGATAACACTGAGGTCTTGTTTTTTAATATTTTTTCTCGATTCTCTGCACGATTCTCTGGAACCTCATCCTTCTCTCTGCTCATGTCATCTGACTATTAACCATCCATCCTCACGCTATATAAATTGTTGCTCTACTTCCCATATTGTCATGTTAAACTATAGCTAATGATGAATCAAACCATTATATTAGGATTTAACATATGTCTTTGAAATGGGGACCAGTTATATCTCTCAGCATCGGTACAACTGTCCTTGCGCATTATCTTTTTTTAACGTGAGAGCTCCGCACCTTGATTCCCTGTGACAGCATCATGGGAGATTAATCAGCATAGATGAAATTATAGACATTGATTTATAACATAAATACTTTCACATAATACAAACCAAAATGACTCGACTGGCCATGATATGTCTGCAAAAAGCCTTAAGTTCATGAAGCAACACTTCATTTCAGAGGCCTCAGAGACTATGTGTGTCAGCAGCACAAATGTCCACCTGAGCATTGTTGCCTGCTTTTGCCCAGGTTTACATTTAACTGCTTCACTAACAATTAAAGCAAAGCAACATGAAGCAAAATAATCCAAAGATGTTCAAGACATTGGTGAAGCTGCATTTGGAGTATTGTGTTCAGTTCTGATCGCCCTGCTATAGGAAAATTGTTGTTAAGCTGGAAAAAGTGGTGTGAAGATTTACGAGGACATTGCCTGGACATGAGTACCTGCGCTATAGGTAGAGGCCGGGCAGGCTAGGACTTCATTTCTTGGAGCGCAGATCTTATAGAGATGTATAAAGTAATGAGAGGAATAGATGGGGTGAATGTACAGAGTCTTTTACCCAGATCAAAACGCAGAGGACATAAGTTTAAGGTGAGAGGGAAACATTTAATAGGAACCTGAGGGACAACTTTTTCATGGAGGGTGGTGGGTAATGGAATGAGCTGCCAGAGGTGGTAGTTGAGGGAGATACTATAACATTTAAAATCCAAGTGGACACGTCCATGGATAGGAAAGGTTTAAAGATACAGTATATGGCCAAACAGACAGGTGGGACCAGCGTAGGTAGGGTATCTTAGTCAGCGTGGGCAATTTTTTTGCTGAAGGGCCTGTTTCCATGCTGTATGGCTTGATGACTGGAATGATATCCCCAAAATTTAGGCAATGATTACTAATTAATAGTAGTTGATTCGTAGCAATCCTATGTCATTTAGTGCCTCTGTGCATGATGTTGAATTCTTAACCTTGTTAAATGCCTGCCATAGCGTGTCTAGAGAGCCATGTGGTTGTCCAATGATACTGGGAAGATAAGTGGGTGCCATTGACACAGAATGATAATTTTGGATCAGTGTGCGGATTGTGTAACACGATGAAGTAGGTGATTTAGAATGGTCACGTATTGGTATTGATGAAAGGAAAATAGCTGCTTTTCCTTAATCTAGGACGAAAATGCTGAGTGAGTTACACCACCTGTGGGTGTAGCTGTGTTAAATGCAAACACAGACAAAGAATCCCAAGGGTGCGTAGTATTCCGTCAAATCTCCTAGAGTTATGGTGTCTAACTTATGCCAAAGGGGGGGAAAACTCATAGGCATAATTTCAGAATAAACTATATGGTGTTAGTTTACAGAATGTGTTCAAAATCCTTCAGTCATGAACTATTTGGGCAAGTTCGTCCAAATAAATCACTGTGTGGAGGTTCTGTTTGCTCGAGAAAATCAATGTCAGCTTGTGGTTCTTACTGCACAAGTAAAATCCTTCAATGAGGCACACTCTACCCTAACTCGCCTTCCTTCATCAGGATATTAGCATTGGCTTTTGGAGCCAGAGAATAGATTTTCTTTTATTAAAATTTCAAAATACACTTGCTCTTATTTCAGATATTGAAAGGTCTCGCATATCATTGCAAGTGTTACCATAAACTTGAATGTCATTTTGTCAGTTTGCTGTGTTTGTTCTTCAAATGATGGAAGGAATTTTTGATGTTAATCTCTATACTTACTGAATAATGGTATTGTCATAAAGGTTTATTTATATCAATAAATGAATGGTACTTTTCATTTCTAGCTTTCTCCCTATGTGTCCTCATTCATTTTGGCTGAGATAGTCTCAGTGGTACACACCACCTCTCCTTACACACTCACCCAAGTGCCATCCTTCACGCATTAGCAGATAATAAAGGGCTGGCATGAGTAGAGTTGCTGCCTTACAGCACCAAAGAGCCGGGTTCGATCCTGACCACGGGTGCTTTTTGTACGGAGTTTGTATGTTCTCCCTGTGACCACGTGGGTGTTCTCTGGGTGCTCCGGTTTCCTCCCACACGCCAAAGATGTACAGGTTTGTAGGTTAATTGGCTTTGGTTAAATTGTAAGTTGTCTCTAGTATAGGAAAGTGCTAGTGTACGGGGATTGCTGGTCAACACGGATGCGGTAGGACGAAGGGCCTGTTTCCATGCTGTGTCTCTACACTAAACTAAAATTAAAGCCTGGGCATTAATGGAGCTGTTTATGGTGGGTTTGGATAAAGAGGAGGGAAGGTGGAGAGTCTGTGTCCATGCAGGTCGGATGTGGCTTTGAACTAGATATCCCTACATGTTGTGTTTATCTCCATTGCTAATGTTAGGGCTTTGTAATTGCAGGATGTTTTGAGGGAGCTATGCTTGAGTTATGAGGGAACAATCACACCCTGCCCAGCTGTGAACCAACCATCTACAAAAACTCTTTCTCTTACGTGAAACATTTCTCTTGATTTCATTTAACTTGAAAAAGATGAAACATTCCTCCACCTGCTCTCAAGCCACTCAATTTAATAAACTGTTGAGCCTTTACTGTGAACCTGACCATATGACTGCTCATGCACAGTTGAGTTCTATCCAGCCAGTGTCATTGGGTAGATACCAAGAACTTGCACCAACAGCCACTTTCTAGCCTTTGTGCTGAGGCTTTTGGTGAAAACACTACTAAATTCAAAAGAGCACAGACTGGAAATCAGACCAAAAGACTTTCAGATCAGAGTACGTTAGGAAAGCTTCCAATTCTTCAGCTATAAGTTTGAAATGCCATAATAGGTGCTGTTATATCTCGGGGATCTTTCTGAGCTAAATGTGATTCACTCCCAGTAGAAGAGGGCTGTTCATCATTCTTATTTTTAGACCAGGCTGTGGACAGGCTCTATGATGCAAGAGTAGAGAACTTGTTTTTCAACATCGATGATAGACAAAAATGCTGGAGAAACTCAGCAGGTGAGGCAGCATCTATGGAGCGAAGGAAATAGGCAACGTTTCGTGTCGAAACCCAACATTATCTGTAGTATTGCAGATACTTGAGCACTATGGCATTAACAATTCTTAACCATATGTATCAAATTTTGTAAACACATATTTTTGTCATATTATATTTTGATACAATTAAATTGAAGAGGGATTTATGAACAATTAATTGATGTCTATTACTTTATGGAATAAACGAGTCTCAAGCCATATATGATCCTAGAGATTATGCAATGATATTTCATGAAGTTATAAAGCCAGATATACAGTGCAGAAACAGGCCCTTTGGCCCACTATGACCATTCCTGCCATCAAATATCTATCTCTACTAAGATAATTTACGTTATAGGATTTCACATTAGTAAAGAAACTAAAATCACCAGGCTATGTAAGGAAGGTAGACACAAAATGCTGGAGTAACTCAACGGGTCAGGCAGCATCTCTGGAGAGAAGGAATGGGTGACGTTTCTGGTCGAGACCCTTCTTAAGACTATGTAAGGATGCTGTTAAGATGCAAGAATGAGACTCGAGGCCTTGCTTTCTTGCTTTTACACAGGCATCTGTTTGAAAAATACGATGTACAATTCCCATACATTTAAATTAGCTTCAGATTAATGTCACCATGTGTAGTTCTTCCTGTTTATCTATTTCTGGTTGTTGCAACATACATCATATTTACCAGAGGCCAGATCAACACAGATTACTAATTACCTCCAAGATATAAACAAATGAGCAGTTGTATAATATAAAAAAGTAATTATTTACATATGTTAAATGGTGAATGGAAGATAGCTAATGCTTTTGTGGAGTTCTAGTTTTTATTTTGGACTGTGATGAAAACCATGCACATTTATGATTTTTATTACGCATTAACCATATATTTAATTTCAAAATTTGGGATGGTCACAAATGTCTCTTTCATTGTCATTTTTTTAATAATAGAATGAATGACAAGCTGGACTCTGAATGTTGATGACATTTATTTCGGCTGTTCTGGAATTCTTTGTAATTTGAACCCTGTTCCACCACTGACTTCCAGATCCCATCAATTTGCACAATGTTCCATGTTTCCCTTCCAGTGCCAATCACAAAGCCAGCCAGAGCTGGATTCATGATATTTTAATCATAGATCAATTCCAATGCTATTAAGAACTGTGATGTTTGGCAAAAATTACTCGTACAATTTGTTTATGAATACTTCAATCAAAATGCAGTGAGGGGGCAAGAAACTCGAAAATTGACTTACAGACTTAAAACCATATGATTTTTGCTTTTATCGAGGGTGTTTCTTTTAAATCAAGCAGCAAATCTGTGAACAAGCAAGAAATCTTATTTCAGCAATTTTCATTCCATTTAGTTCTTCAAAAATTAATTTGTTTTTTTTAATGAACTGAAATTATTCTATATGTTCCTATAAATTTAAAGGTTGAAAGTAGGTTTGTATGTGAGTAACCAGAGTGGATGGTAATCTGAAGGACAACATTGTCTCTTATCCAATTCCTCTTTCAGCCATTCTCTCACCCACTAGGTCTCTTTCTCTTCTATCCCCTGACTGGGACAGGGGTGGAATAATCAAAATGTGTTCAGTTCAAGATAGACACAAAATGCTGGAGTAACTCTACGGGTCAGGCAGCATCTCTGGAGAAAAGGAATAGGTGATGATTTGAGTTGAGACCATTCTTCAGACCAACTTTCAGTTCAGTTCAACTTTGCTATTCTTCGGAGTGCTTTGAGAATGGCTGGGGCCTTGAGTAGTGATTGACTGTGATGTAGCATGTTTACCCTACATGGTGTCTTAATGTGCCAGGTTCTGTCGTACAGTTTACTGTACAGATTGTGCTTTTCATAGTTCATTTAAGCAGTTCATCGTTGATTGTTTCAGTTAATAAAACATATGAAAACACTTAAAATACGGAATGCAATTATTAAGAAAGCAAAGAAAATTGCTGATGATGAACATCTGAACTAAAACAGAAAAAAATCCTTGACCTCAAACATTAACTTTGTTTCTTTCCCGGTGCTTGCTGCCTGACCTGCTGAATATTTCCAGCATTCTCTTTTCTATCTCCATGTAGTATTATCTGGTCACTAATATCTTAAGACTTTGTTGAACACAATTGGCTGCCGCACTTCACTGTATAACAACAGAGACCACACATTAAAAGTACTCCATTGACTGTTAAGTGCTTTGGGACATTCTATGGTTGTGGCGGATCCTATATTAATGCATATGTTTTCATTAAAGTATGTTATTTTGGAACTGTTGTTTACTCTGTTATTAAACAGAACTAAGGTTTGACAGCTGATTTTTCAATTTCCTTATCTCTATATTTCATAACAAGAGTAACTATTTTAGGAAAAGGCACGAAAAATGGTTCTTTCTTTTCAAAGGATACAAAATTCTGTACCACTGGACGTAGATAATTGTCATCAAAAGTGCACTTTAGTCCTACAGAGGATGCAGTAAGATTTTGTGGCCTTTTGGAGTTTGCTGGATTTCATCAGGTTTCCCTTTTATTTCACTTTCTATGTATATTATTGGAACCATATTCTCCACACCTGAGTGCTGATCAACAATTATTTCACAGTCTGCGAAGGTAGGACCAAAGTTAAGGAAGCAAATTATTCTAGCATACTGTAATGACAATGATTTTCTTTGGGCGGCACAGTGGTACAGCTGGTAGCACTGCTGTTTCACAGCGCCAGAAACCAGAGTTCAATCCTGACCTCGGCTGTTGCCTGTATGGAGATTGCATGTTCTTCCTGTGATTGTATGGGTTTCCTCTAGCTTCTCCAGTTTGTTTCCCACACCCCAAAGATGTGCAGATTTGTAGGTTAACTAATCTGTAAATTTGCCCCAATGTGTCGATAATGGCTGAGAAAATGGGATAGCAGAACTAGCGTGAATGGGTAATCGATGATCGATGGACTTGGTGGGCCTATTTCCATGCTGTATTTCTAAACTAAACTAAACAAAATAAGTACAATAATAACAACTGAAATGACTGAATCCAAAATGCATATTACAACAGATGTTAAAGATGTGAAGTTATTCTGAATAAATGCAGTCTGTTTCTTGTCATTGTCTCATTTTTAGCTTGTGTGCACCAAAATCGGTGATTTAGAATTGAACAATTTATTTAAATTGACTGAAGATGAATATGGTTCATTTCAGCTATGTAAACATTCAGTACTTCCGAAGATATGTTTTCTAAGAATTTGAACCCCCTGCATTAATTCAAACTGTATTCCAAAATTCTACAAGCCTTCCTCTTCAATCTTTATTCAATCTTTAAAATGAAGTTGAGATAAACAAGATATGGTGGGGCAGTGGTGTGCATCGAATAAGGGAAAGCAAGGACATATGCCCCCTCCCCACTTGCCAGTGTGTGAAATTATGCACATCTGCACCTACATGTGCTCAGTACTATTGCATATGCATTTGCGTTCCCATGTGGGATCCATATGCATTCCCATATAAAGCCAGGCATAGCAGGCTACTGTGTACTTCCATAAGTACATATCCCTCGCTGGACATCTGTTAATTCTCTGTTACCTCAATAATATACTCTCTGAAAATTAAGCAAACGTGGTATTTCAACCCTGAAATTGTAGCCTATGAGGAAATAACATATTCCAAAATGGAAATTCCCGGGATGGTGGGACTGTCATATGCTGAGAGAATGAAGCGGCTGGGCTTGTATAGTCTGGAGTTTAAAAGGATGAGAGGGAATCTTATTGAAACATATAAGATTATTAAGGGTTTGGACACGCTAGAGGCAGGAAACAAGTTCCAGATGTTGGGGTAGTCCAGAACCAGGGGCCACAGTTTAAGAATAAGGAGTAAGCCATTTAGAACGGAGATGAGGAAACACTTTTTCACACAGAGTTGTGAGTCTGTGGAATTCTCTGCCTCAGAGGGCGGCGGAGGCCGGTTCTCTGGATACTTTCAAAAGAGAGCTAGATAAGTCTCTTAAAGATAGCGGAGTCAGGGGATATGGGGAGAAGGCAGGAACGGGGTACTGATTGGGGATGATCAGCCATGATCACATTGATTGGCTGTGCTGGCTCGAATGGCTGAATGGCCTACTCCTGCACCTATTGTCTATTGTCTATTGCAATGGACTTGACCTGAATATCTACACAATCATAAATAAACCTGGCTCTACAGTTTTACCATAGAAGCAAAAATAAACATTCTAAATAATAATTCTTATTAATGGGTCATGCAGACTAAAAATAATTAATAGGTCATGCAGACATTTGAAAATGCGCAATAAGGGTGTTGCGTGTTTGCTAACCCTAATTGTTTGACCCACAAACCTTGCCTGTTGGAATATTCAGGTTCGGATTCTGATCCAATTTCTTTCCTTCTCATGGTTGTTGTTCATCGGGCCAAAAACAGCAATATCACGTAAGCACGTAAAGACTGAGCTGGCACTGTACTTGGCCACACAATCGTGTGTGTACAGGTAGTAGAATAGGGGACTGAACACACAACACTGAGGAGCATGTGCTAAGTGTCAGCATTGAACATTATGTACAACGTCAGGAAACATTATGAACAATTCTAACTGACGGGGGTTGCCAGTTAAGAGTTCCAGAAAATAGTAGCAGATGGAGGCCGCAAGACCAAGGTGCAGAGGTTTAGTAGTGACCTTTTCTGGTATTATGAATGAATGAATACTTTATTTGTCATTATAACATGTAAACATGTACAACAAAATTAAAAATGCCAACCAGTCAGTGCACCATTCACACATTTTCTAAAAGCAAAAGTCTAAAATAAACAACTAAAATAAATAACATGAAAAAAAACATTCTTCTGTCGATTTCACAGTCCCTTTGGTGTGTAGCACACCTGCACTCATTTGGTGGCTACATTAAGTGTAGTTATTGCTGTGGGATAAAAACTGTTTTTGAGTCTGTTTGTCCTTGTCCTCATTGATCTGTACCGTCTGCCTGACGGCAGCAGTTCAATCAGGGAGTGACCGGGGTGGAAAATGTCCTTTATGATGTTCTGGGATTTTTTGAGACAGTGGGAACTGTGTAGGTCCTCCAAGGTGATGAGAGGGCAGCCGATAATCTTCTGGGCGTTGTCGATAGCCCTCTGGAGCGCTTTCCTCTTAGCCGCTGTGCAGCTGGTGTACCACACGCATACACAGTATGTTAAGATGCTCTCAATTGCGCACCGATGGTATTTATGGTATATGGTATATTATGGTATTGACAGCTGAGCTGTGATCATGAATAGGATCCTGACTTCTTGTCTTATTGTCAATGTGATTCAGAGCTGAATGCAGTGCAAGGGAGATGGCAGCCCCTGTACATATATTTTTCCCATAGGCCATTTGCAGAGGGGCTAGCGTGTAAGAAGGAAGAGTAGATGTTCTTTTACACCAAAGATAGACACAAAAAGCTGGAGTAACTCAGTGGGTCAAGCAGCTTCTCTGGAGAAAAGGAATAGGTGACGTTTTGGGTAGAGACGCTTGATCAGACTGATGAAGGGTCGAGACCCGAAAATTCCACTATTCCTTTTGTCCAGAGACGCTGATTAACCCGCTGAATTATTACAGCATTTTGTGTATCTTTAGTGCAGAGGGTCCAGAATGTCTGGCATAGAAGTGGGCCATTACCAGCCTTTCTAAGCACTTAATCAATGTCAAGGCTAGAGCTTTATCCATGTCAGCACTCTACCCCCAATACCATGTGCCCTAATTTTGCCCACTAATCTCCTATGTGGGACCTTATCAAATGCTTTCTGAAAGTCCATGTACACTACATCCATTGGCTCTCCCTTGTACATTTTCCTAGTTACATCTTCAAAAAATTCCAGAAGATTAGTCAAGCATGATTTACCCTTCGTAAATCCATGCTGACTCGGACCAATCCTGTTACTGCTATCCAAATGTTCGGCTATCTCATCTTTTCTAATTGACTCCAGCATCTTCCCCACCACCGATGTCAGGCTAACTGGTCTATAATTCCCTGTTTTCTCTCTCCCGCCTTTCTTAAAAAGTGGGATAACATTAGCTACCCTCCAATCCACAGGAACTGATCCTGAGTCTATAGAACATTGGAAAATTATCACCAATGCATCCACGATTTCTTGAGCCACTTCCTTAAGTACCCTGGGATGCAGACCATCAGGCCCTGGGGATTTATCAGCCTTCAGTCCCATCAGTCTATCCAACACCATTTCCTGCCTAATGTGGATTTCCTTCAGTTCCTCTGTCACCCCAAATCCTCTGGCCACTACTATATCAGGAAGATTGTTTGTGTCCTCCTTAGTGAAGACGGATCGAAAGTACCTGTTCAACTCATCTGCCATTTCCTTGTTCCCCATAATAAATTCACCTTTTTCGGTCTTCAAGGGTCCAACTTTGGTCTTAACTAATTTTTTCCTCTTCACATACCTAAAGAAGCTTTTACTATCCTGCTTTATATTCTTGGCTAGCTTACCTTTGTACCTCATCTTTTCTCCCCGTATTGTCTTTTTGGTTATCTTCTGTTGTTCTTTAAACATTACCCAACCCTCTTGCTTTCCGCTCATCTTTGCTATGTTGTACTTCTTTGCTTTAATTTTTATACTGGTTGGTACTTGATTTCAGAAGCTGTCCAGGAATTCCATCTTGGCCGGCACTTTTTGAGATCCCTGTCAATCCATCTGCACCTAAGTATCCACCCATACCCACCCTCCCGCCTCCACCCACCCACCCATCTCCATCCCCATCCCTGATTGCCACACATCCGTGGTTTCTTCATATTCATAGCTGTGCCGATAGGGTTGAGTATAATGAAGATTTGTTATTCCAAGAATTGCTTTGATATAATGATGATCAACAGGAGATTTTCATTGCTGGAACTAATGACTTTCTTAGTGTATTCAGGAAAAACAATCACAGAAAACTGCTTTAAGAGGAGGATAACGTTGCCACTCTGCGGCACCTTTGTATATTTGAGCAAATTAAAATGTTTGTACTGTTGGAAGACACTTCAGGATAAAATTCTTGCAATTTCAGGATTCGGGCATGTTGATTGAAGAAAGGAGTAAAATAAGAAAATGGCTTTAAAATGATCAAGAAGTAATTCAATTGTGAGCTAGATGGATTTTGTGATCCTAAAATTTCAAGTGAAATATTTGATTATCTTTTGTTTCATTGTTACCTCATATGGATATACTTAACCATTCCTTGGCATGGATCATCTTTGCCAATGTTGGTTTACTTTCAGAAAGCGAGTCAGCCCCAGGCACCTTGTGTACATGGATAAAATCCATGTGCCCATGCAAATAGCACGCTAAGCCACATCAGAAAGCAGAGATAAAACCAGTTTATAAAAAAAGGACACTTGGGAAAATGTTTGTGTTTGACTTCATTAAAGAGTGAATAATTGCTTTCCAAAGTTTGTATTTCAATAAACATTGTTTGCTTACAGAACCTGTACTTTAAGTAAAATTTCTAAGGATTTCATAATGGACCTTTGAAATATCAGAACAACATTCCTTTCTGGCAAGCTCAAGAACTTCATATAAAACTATCCTTTATTTTAAACTGTCTGCTTTCATATAAAGAGACCAGTGGCAGGAAATGCAACAGACAACTCTTACCATTCAACGAACAAGAATGTAATCAGCTGCAGTCACATTGATAAAAATCTGCTTTCCTGTAAAGATTGATCACATTAACAATGTTGCTCTACAAACAAATTAGTCAAATAGACATTCAATCGGGGTGGTGTTATTTAGCAAAATAAAGGTTCGCATGGTTAGATTTCTGCAAGTGCTGACCATTTTTTTAAAAATCAGTTACAATGCTCACAGTAAGAAAAACAGTACAATTTGTCAGTGTGATATTCTTCATAAAAGAGTGAATGCTTTCATATGTGGAGCAAGTAATGATGATATTACTTTATGTACTGGTCAAAGCCATACCCACCAGGAGCACATAATGGAAATTTTGATGCACATTGGTTGCTATAGTGTGGTTATTAAAAATTAATGGTCGGAAATGTTTGCAGTTTGTGCCCAGAGTTTCCAGAAGTGCTGTTGGCAAGTAAGGTGCTTAGAACATGAGTTTTGTGTAAGATTCTGATGGTTCCTCTTGGACAATACCTGTGTTTAGATTCGGCTTTGATTGCTGTTTGTCCCCTCCAAGACAAGACAAGGATTATTGGTGGGGTGGGGCAGAGTGAGGTGAGAGGGTGGGTGGATGCAAAAAAATCAAATCTCTTTTCTATACTATGCAATAAACCTGTAATACACTTAAACAATTTATATCAAGATTGGTTCTTTTCATCCATCCACATTAACCAGCTACATTGCAGGATCTGGAGCTGAATAGAGATTAGGTGAAGTAAAGATACATTTTCTTACCAGGGGGAAGTAAATGAACTACATGGCTAATGAAGCAATACGTTTCACAGTTTTTGCTTTTGATTCCAATTTATTACTTAAGTGCATGTTCCATAGTTTTCTTTGTTTGAATTCCTGTCTCTGAATCTATGGCCAGGCTTCTGCATATGACTCCATGAATTTTCCACAATACATGTACCTTGTTGCATCTGATCCTAGCTTCCTTCCATAACTACAGCAGGGTGTATATGAACCGTGATTAAATATTGGTCTTTGCAGTCTGCACTTGCTTTAAAATGAAAATACATGAATGTCGTGCTTGGTAGATCATAGATAGTTCATGTTCTGATGGAATGTCGCTTACCTGGAATTATCTGGAGTTTCTTACTCCACGGATATTCCACTGCAATAATGGGTATTGCAGATTTCTGTAGTATTTTGATGTTTATATTGCAACTGCTGCTTCTAATTCTAGAAAGTGATGTGATTAACACTTCACCTGATCATGGATTAGACTACGAGCTTGAAACGCTCACCACATTTAAGCACATTTAAGTACTTGGATGTATATTTGAAGAGCCCATGATCTGCAGGGCTACAGACCAAGCACTGGTAGATGGGATTAGGCTGGAGCGGTCTTTTACAACTTGCACAGACATGATGGGTCATGTCACCGCCTTTGTGTTGTAAATGTTCTACAATTCTCTTACAGGTTTACAAAATGCCTTGCAACCATACCAGAAAAATGTTGGCCTTTAATGTCTCATCTGAATACTGCAAGCACATCTGGTATTCATTGCAAACTTTAGGAGTTTGCATAATGGCCAATTTGTTCATTGTTTGCATAACTTTTGACGTCATAATAAAGCTGTTACTAATAATATGGAAGAGTGTATTCACCTGAAGGCAACCATGTTCATGGCATTAAGGATGGCTTATTGGCTACTCTGCACAAATCACTCCGAATTCAGAACCAACTTAAATACTTCATGACTGCAAGTTAATGACCAAAATGAGATTCAAATTGCATTTAATTTTGCATTCTTCAGATGTGGTAATGCTCCCAGTAACTGAATGCAATCCTGAATGCAAAGACCAAAATGGTCCAAATTTAAATCAATGGCTTGCATTAAATTTCCAGGGAAACTTCTGAAGCACCCACACAAATGCGACCAAATACACCCACTATTTCAATGGCTACAGTGTATGAACCTGACCGGAATCTATCACTCTCTTGGAATACTGTTACACCATATATTGACAAAAGGAGAATGGGATCTAGAAATGAAGGGTCTGCATGAATAATTTATGCTAGCTACTTGACAAAAATGGAAATGTTGTGTTTGTGATCATTTTCCTGAGTCTCCATAAATACCTTTTATAAATCTTTTGTTTTCACCATGCATTGTTCTGGTTTTCTAGGTCAGTGCTTTTTAAAATGGTGAATGGTTCACCCAAGGGCGAATGAAATTATTTTGGGGTGAACGAAACTAGAGGGGTGAATGAAGGGTGAATGACTTAATTGATTCAGATATTTATATATTTTTTTCTATACTTAAAAAAGGCATTGCCATTAAAGTGCCATTAAAGTAAGCTCTTATTGGTATTAATGGCAGTGGAGCTGGAAATTTGATATGTTTTTTTCTCTCTACCTATGGTTTTCTAATTTCAAAGTAGCAGGATATTTGCCAAATTTACTGTAATATGACCTTTTAGGGAAGACCAGACGAGCTAGTGGGATCATAAATTCATAAATGGCAACTGGAGGATCGCCGTAGGCAACTGTTGAACTGTAACTTTACTTTGTGTAGCAATTTAGCTGATATTTGTTGGTATTGTGAGCTTTCGTCGGGGAGAGTTATAGAAAGTTATATTAGTTGGATACTAATATATTAAATCACATACTCCATGGTTTTCTGAGCTAGTTTTCCAAGAAAACAACTTCAGTAATCAAAGCCCGAAAGGGTAGGATGGGGCTGAAAGCCCAGTGTGTAGACGTTGGAATGTTTTTTATCATTCTAATAGAATGATTTTCCAACTCCAAGTGATAATTAAACTTTTTTTTCACTCCTAGTTTTCTTTACATATTTTTAGAATGTTCAAAAAGTTGAATAAAATAAACACTTAAAAAATGAGTTAATCTAGGTTTTTTGCTCATGTGACAAAATAAATGATATATAAAATTATACACAAGGGAGAATAAGACGAAAATTTCCAAAAAACACAAGAAAATTTAGTCGATGGTGAATGAAATTTTGTGATAAAGACTCAAGGGTGAATGACACTGAAATAGTTTAAGGAGCTCTAGGTCTATATAAAAATTAAAATGTTCATTAAAAGCACAATCTTCTGGCCATATTTGTTTAAGAAAGAATTGCAGATGCTGGAAAAATCTGTAGACAAAAATGCTGGAGAAACTCAGCGGGTGAGGCAGCATCTATGCAGAGAAGGAATAGGCGACATTTCGAGTCGAGACCCTTCTTCAGACTGATGTCGGGGGGGACGGGAAAAAGAAAGGAAGAGGTGGAGACTGTAGGCTTGTGGGAGACCTGAGAAGGGGAGGGGAAGGAGGGAGAAAGGAAGGGCTACCTGAAATTGGAGGTCAATGTTCATACCGCTGGGGTGTAAACTACCCAAGCGAAATATGAGGTGCTGTTCCTCTCATTTGTGCTGGGCCTCACTCTGGCAATGGCGGAGGCCCAGGACAGAAAGGTCAGATTCGGAATGGGAGGGGGAGTTGAAGTGCTGAGCCACCGGGAGATCAGGTTGGTTAATGTGAACTGAGCAGAGTTGTTGGGTGAAGCGATCGCCAAGCCTGCGCTTGGTCTCACCGATGTAGAGAAGGTGACACCTAGAACAGTGGATGCAGTAGATGAGGTTGGAGGAGGTGCAAGTGAACCTCTGCCTCATCTGGAAAGACTGTTTGGGTCCTTGGATGGAGTCGAGAGGGGAGGTAAAGCGACAAGTGTAGCATTTCCTGCGGTTGCAAGGGAAAGTACCAGGGGAGGGGGTGGTTTGGGTGGCAAGGGACAAATTGACCAGGGAATTACGGAGGGAACGGAGAGAAAGCGGAAAGGGATGGGAGGATGTGGCCAGTGGTGGGATCCCATTGGAGGTGGCAAAAATGTCGGAGGATTATATGTTGTATGCGATAGGGTGGAAGGTGAGGACAAGGGGGGCTCTGTCCTTGTTACGAGTAGGGGGATGGGGAGTGAGAGCGGTGCTGCGGGATATAGAGGAGACCCTGGTGAGAGCCTCATCTATAATAGAAGAGGGGAACCCCCGTTCCCCAAAGAATGAGGACATCTCTGATGCCCTGGTATGGAACACCTCATTCTGGGTGCAGATGCGGCATAGACGGAGGAATTGGGAGTAGGGGATAGAATCCTTACAGGAAGCAGGGTGGGAAGAAGTGTAGTCCAGATAGCCATGGGAGTCAGTGGGTTTGTAGAAGATTTTTCACCATCTCCATCGCAGGTAGCATCTTCTACAAACCCACTGACTCCCATGACCTTCTGGACTACACTTCTGCTTTCTCCCATAAGCCTCTTCCTTTCTTTTTACCGACATCAGTCAGAAGAAGGGTCTCGACCCGAAACGTCGCCTATTCCTTCGCTCCATAGATGCTGCCTCACCCGCTGAGTTTCTCCAGCATTTTTGACTATCTTCTGGCCATATACTTCTTTATTCTATAGTTCAGTCAGTCCGTTCAGTTTATTGTCACGTATTCCGAGGTACAGTGAAAAGCTTTTGTTGCGTGCTATCCAGTCAGCAGAAAGGCAATACATGATATACTGCAGCGTATTGCTAATAATAGATGGTAAGCTCACTGGCCAATAGTTCCTCACCCTCTGTCTTCCTTTTTGAAAAGGGGAATCACATTGTTCGAATATTCTACTGGTACGTTCCTTAAATTTAGAGAGTTTTGAAACATTTCAATCAATGGGTCCACTATCTCTGCAGCCTCCACCTTTGATGCAGATTGTCGGGTCCTGGTGATTTGTCTGTCAGTAGCTCCACAAATGTTCCTTCATCTTATTTTAAATTAGCCCATCTATTATCTGAATGGGTGTTGTGGTGTCCTCTAAGGTGAAGACTGATAAACAAAATAGTGCTTAAATTATGTCACTTTTTGTTTCCTCTTACTAATTCACAATCTTTGTTCTCTTGGCATTCCATAAATATCTTAGCTGTGTTATTCCTGTTTATTTATCCATAGAAAGTCGTACTTGTTTGTTTTGTCATTGTCAAGTCAAGTCACATTTAATTATATAGCACATTTAAAAAACAACTCTCGTTGGCCAAAGTGCTTTACATTTGTTATAAGAATAGTATTTAAAAAAACCGCATACATATATACATATAGCCCTCGCTCAGAGGACATCAAGAAAGGCTTGGGAGTATAGATAAGTTTTTAGTCTTGACTTAAAGGAGTCGATGGAGGGGGCAGTTCTGATGGGAAGGGGGATGCTGTTCCACAGTCTAGGTGCTGCAACCGCAAAGGCGCGGTCGCCCCTGAGCTTATGCCTAGACCGCGGGATATTCAGCAACCCCAAGTCGGCCAATCTGAGGGACCTGGGTGAGAAGACTTTTAATGTAGGTGGGGGCAAGCCCATTGAGGGCTTTGTAGACATGGAGGAGGATCTTGAAATGTATACGGAACCGCACAGGGAGCCAGTGGAGAGAGGCCAGGATCGGGGTGATATGGTCCCTTTTTCGGGTGCCCGTCAAGAGTCTCGCTGCGGCATTTTGGACCAGTTGCAGGCGGGACAGGGATGATTGGCTGATGCCAGTGTAAAGGGAGTTGCAGTAATCTAGGCGGGCGGAGATAAATGTGTGGATGATCTTTTCGAGGTCATCAAAGTGGAGGAATTGTTTTATTTTAGCTATCGTCCGAAGCTGAAAGAAGCTAGCTTTTACCACGGCATTGACTTGTTTGTCAAATTTCAGTGCTGAGTCAAATATCACGCCAAGGTTTTTGACGTGAGGTTTGAGTAGTGGGGTAAGGCTTCCAAGGCTGCCTGCTATCATTTTGATGAGTCCGAGGGGCCGAGAAGGATGACCTCAGACTTACTCTCGTTTAGTTGGAGGAGGTTCTGGGCCATCCAACACTTTATATCCTCGAGGCAGCGGGTAAGGTTAAGTAGATTTGATTGGTTTTTGGGCTTCAGGGGGAGATAGAGTTGTGTATCGTCTGCATAGCAATGGAAGGAAATGCCGTGCCTTTCAATGACTTGGCCTAAGGGGATCATATACAGGGAGAAGAGAATGGGGCCAAGGATGGAATCTTGTGGAACCCCACAGCAGAGATTAGCTGGGGAGGAGAAAGTGTTGCCTATGTTAGTCGAGAAACTCCTACCTTTGAGGTAGGAGATGAACCAGCTCAGGGCAGTGCCATCAATACCAACCCCGTACCGGAGACGGTCAATTAGGATGGTGTGGTCGACAGTATCAAATGCTGCGCTGAGGTCAAGAAGGAGCAGGATTGCACAGTCGCCGGAGTCAACGGTGAGCAGTAGGTCATTACGTACCTTCAACAAGGCAGACTCTGTGCTTTGGTGAGCCCTGAAACCTGATTGGAAAGTTTCCAAGATAGTGTTTTGGTGAAGATAAGGCATAAGTTGACTTAAAATTACCTTATCAAGGGCTTTTGAGAGGAAAGGCAGTTTAGAAATGGGTCTGTAGTTGCTTGGCAAGGTGGGGTCGAGGTTTGGTTTTTTCAGGAGTGGCTGGACCACCGCATGCTTGAAGCAGGTAGGTACAGTGCCAGTGGCCAGAGAGCTGTTGAAGATGGCGAGGATGCTGGGACCGGCTGTTGTAATGACGTCCTTTAGGAGGGCAGAGGGGACAGTGTCGAGGGGGTAGGTAGTAGGTTTCATGGTGGTGATCAGTTTTACAAGGGAGGGTAGAGTAATTGCATGCAAATGTTTTCTCAAAATCAACTTTTTCCCCTCTTACAATCTTGTTAGCCTGCTGCTGCTGAATTGAGACAACTTCTCAGTCCTCTGGCCTACAACCCAGCCCTTACCATCTGTATGCCCTACTTTTCAATTTAACATCATCCATGACTTCCTTTGTTAACCACTGATTGTGTCGCTTTTCTCATGCAATTTCTTCTAAATTGATTAATTTCTGCTGAGCATTTTGGACTAGCTGTATGAATATCTTCCACTATTTATCTATTGTCTTGCCTCGCACCTTAATTATCCAGTCCACCTCAGACAACTCCACCTTCACACTCTTTTACATTGCCTTCATTTAAGTTGAAAGGAGATGTTTTAGTCCTGTAGCGTTCACCCTCACATTGCATGTGGAATTCTACCATATTGTGGTCACTACCTCCAGTGGGAGCTATAACCACAGATCTCTTACAAATCCTTCCACATTTACATTCCTCCCTAGGTATCGTAATGAAATACAAAGACATATTCCAATGCTTGGACTGAAACTATTGCCAAGATGCCTTGTGCTATTCTCCACGGTGAAACCAGGCTGTTGGGTTATGGCAAGGCTTTGCTCCAAGTATTTTGTTAATTTGAATTGTTCTCCCTCCTTGCTAAAAAATTGAATTTGTTCTGGCATTGAAATCAATCTGAAGGATTAGCTTGCCTTTCTTTGGGATTTGGACCAGGGTTTTATGAAAGTCAGAATAGAAGGCCTCCTTGGCTTCATGCATAGCCTACAAGGTTGGTTGAAGAGCTGATGAGTACAATATAATGAATGAATGAATTAATTAATAAGTTTATTGGCCAAGTATTCACATACAAGGAATTTGCCTTGGTGCTCTGCCCGCAAGTGACAACATGACATACAGTGACAGTTAGGAATGACACATTAAACATTAAACATTAAACATTAAACATTAATAATAATAATAATAATAATAATAATAATAATAATAATAATAAAGGTTCCATGTTGGAATGTGCTGGAAGGCCATGGGACATTCTCATATTACAGTGGAGGTGATACTGCTAACACATTAATGATAGTGAAATCCCATGGAAAAAGTCTTCTGATTTGGTCTTCTGAAAGAAGGTGTACCCACCAATGTGTTCTTTCAACTGGCCATCTCATGCTCGTTGTTTCTTATCCAGAGCAGTTATGTCAATGTCAAAGCAGTTGACTTCCCAGACTTTGATAGAGGACCAATGCTCTGGTGGGGTTAATTGTGATGTCCTGATATTTTAGATCCCAAGCTTCATGCTGAGGATTGCAATTTGTTTATTTGTGATTCATTTTACAGAGAGGTTGTCATTGCACACCTTATACCAGGTAGCGTTAGTGAGGCGAGTCCTTGATCCTGTGGCAAAGAGGAACATCTATCCTTTGCCATTGCCCAATGATGAAAAGTAGTGGAATTTTTAGCATTGTTCAAATGGATTCATCTAAAGTTTCCCACTTGCTATTCTGAGTTCACATTCACAGAATTGGTGTAAAAGGCAAGATCTTGCTCTTCTGACGTATTTTATATCTGTGACATCCCACTGAGGAAGCAATCTTTGGGACTTCTTGGCAATAGTTTCAGTCCAGGGATTGGAATCTGTATTTCCTTATGACACCGAGGAGGCATGTAGTTCTCTTCCCTCTGAAAAGAAAATTGTAAATTTGAACTTGATTGTAGATAACTAACTTATTATAAATAGCATATATAATACATAGGTTGGTTGCCAAAGGTTTTCCTCAAATAGCTGCTCCAAGCCACAGCTTCCCTCTACCAGAGCTGTAGATCCTTTCTCTTAAATTCATTCCTGAGCCAAGATCTAGAATCTGGCTTCTATCTAAGGTGGTTAACATGTTACTTTGGGGATTAAAAGCTGAAAGCTGAAAAATACCAAAGAACTGCAAATATTAGGACCACCTTGTGCAAACATCTCCCAAAGGATAATATTTCTTTTGACAGTACAATTATTCATGAAGTGTGACATTGTTGAATCTCTCCTTAATATAGTATTCAGAGTTCCTGTTTAACCTGAGTTATCATATATTTTATGTTACAATTGTTTTTTGTCTCCCGATTCCAAACCCTTTGCTCATTCGATTAACAACATATAATTTAAGCTGTCATTTTTCTTTAACCAGCCAAGTGTTTTATATTCACCATACTAAAACATATGTGAGCCAAATGACAAGAAATCTGCCCACATTTCCATTACTTGGTAAGAAATGTTCACTCATTCCATATGAACCCCAAACCTAAATGGTTAGGTATAGGTTGACCACCATGCATGTAAAAATGTAGCACTTCCTTTTATCATCCAAACCTTTGATCAATATGTTAAACGTTTATAAGCACTAGAAGTTTCATTTAATTTATTGAATTGTTCAGAATAGGTAATAAGGGCATCTGGGACACTTTTCTCTTCAGTAGGGTCGGTAGGGTGGAAGGGCAGAGGGAGTAGTGGCCAGAAGGCAATAGTTGGTGTGCCTGCACAGTCTGTAGGGGGATAATTTGTTTTCCGTCTGATTACTGTTTCTAGTGCTTCAGGGAGGTAAAGTGGTTTACTTTGGGTTGTCACATATCCCTGTCAGCTTCGGGGACAAACCTGGTTTAGTCCAATTGGAAAATTGGACAATATTTTCCTGTCATATTAGCTGTCATTTTTTCCTTTGCAAAGATAAGCTTTAATTAAGCTATCTGTATAATGTCAACAGTTGCTCAGGAAACATTTGTATTGTGAAGATAGACAAAAAAGCTGGAGTAACTCAGCGGGACAGGCAGCATCTCTGGAGAGATGGAATGGGTGACGTTTCGGGTCAAGACCCTTCTTTACCCAAAAAGTCGCCCATTCCTTCTCTCCAGAGATGCTGCCTGTCCCGCTGAGTTACTCCAGCTTTTTGTGTCTATCTTCGGTTTAAATCAGCATCTGCAGTTCCTTCTTAAACGTTTTTATCGTGTTTTTTTCTAAACTGGGATAACATAGAACTAGTGTGAATGGGTGATTGATGGTCGGTATGGACTTGATGGGTCAAAGTGCCTGTTTACGTGTTGTATCTCTAAACTAAACTAAATTAACAAATTAGTTGCAGGATTGTAGTTCATTCTAGCCTTGATTTAAGATCTTTAGCTTGCATATTTTTCATCTGCAATGTACAGACTATCAGTTCATCGCATTGAAATGGATAGAAGGGCGGACTAGAAGGGTCGAGATGGCCTGTTTCCGTGCTGTAATTGTTATATGGTTAATTGTTATATGGTTAAGGGCAAGGAGGACGACAACAAGGGGAGGATGAAATGAAGGAGGAGGGAGGGGAAGGGATGGAAATGGAATATAAAGAGAGAAAGTCAGAGGGCAGGTGCCTAGAAATGGAATTATGATCAGTAAGACGTTGGTGAAGAGCCATAGAACAAACAGCCATTGGGAGATAAGAATAACAGACCTATAAGTGGGATAAGCTCTTGGCAGGAAATACAGCCAGGGAATTGCAGCAAGGCAGGGCAGCGATGAGAGACAACTGCAGTCAAGTGAAGATGGCTGATTTAAGCTGGAAATCCAATTGAGAAGGGAGAGAGAGAGCAGAGCGCATGTGGAGGTCATAAGTGATAGGAGTGGAATTAGGCCATCCGGCCCATCAAGTCTACTCCGCCATTCAATAATGGCTGATCTATCTCTCCTAACCCCATTCTCCTGCCTTCTCCTCATAACCTCTGACACCTGTGATAATCAAGAATCTATCTGCCTTAAAAATATCCACTGACTTGGCCTTCACAGCCTTCTGTAGCAAAGAATTCCAGATTCACCACTCTCTGACTAGATACATTTCTCCTCATCTGATTCCTAAAAGAACGTACTTTTATTCTAAGGCAATGACTGCTAGTCCTAGACTCTCCCACTAGTGGAAACATCCTCTCCACATCCACTCTATCCAAGCCTTTTACTATTCTGTATGATTCAATGAGGTCCCCCCTCATTCTTCTAAACTCCAGCGAATGCAGGCCCAGTGCCGACAAACGCTCATCATAGGTTAACCTACTCATTCCTGGGATCATTCTTGTAAACCTCCTCTGGACCCTCTCCAGAGCCAGCACATCCTTCCTCAGATATGGTGCCCAGATTTGCTCACAATATTCCAAATGCGGTCTTACTAGTGCCTTACAGAGCCTCAACATTACATCCCAGTTTTTGTATACAAGCCCTCTTGAAATAAATGCTAGTATTGATTTTGCTTCCTTTAAGGGAACATAAAGGGAGCATGGATTTGATGTTTTGTAAAATACGGGGTTCTAAGGTTGAAATCCTGCTCATGTCCTGCGATGTGCAGATGTGATAATGGAAGATAGGGTCTGAGATTAAGGATGAACAAGTGGTTTTGTATTGTGTGCCCTTGATGTTCTTCAGCATCAGATTTCAATTTGGTTATTGCAAATATTTTTTTTAAATATATATAGTTGAGACATTTTTGAAGGGCTTGGTGTGGAAAAATATGTTTAAAAGTATAATCGACAATGTTATTCAATTATTTCTTTGCAGGAAATTGTCAATAAAGTTTGTGAAAAACAAGTTAATATTCTAAATAAAACTCTTCTAGTTTGAGTGTATTATTAACGTGATTTAATGTGGTGTAAATCAATGCCTATTGGCCATGAAAGTTTTAACCCCAAATGACTGGTTTATCAGTGTCTTCAATATTTTAGTGTATTTGCTTTAGGAATACACCTAGTTAGTGTTTTACAGTTTGGTGCCAAAGCTGAATATGTAGTGTTCAGTAATAATAACATTCTTCCTATTACACTATGTCATCTTAAAGTCTGCAAAGTAAAAGGAAATTGCAGATTTAGATCTTTTTCTATTGTGGAATGCCTGTTCTTTCATCCTCAGTTGCTTTGTTTTCTATCAGTTACTAAATCTAATTTTCTGCTGTAAATATTAACTTTAATGTCTCTTTGATTTTTGGACCAAATCCAAGGAAGGGCAGTACAAAAACATTTTCAAATAATATTTGAAGCTTTGTAGTTCCATAAGCGTCTGATAAAGTGTTCCTCTGGCAATACAAAAGCCAAGGATGGTAGTGGGAATGGGTGTTTATGTTTTTTTTAAATATTGGGCTTCCTCCAGTAAAAAGCTACTTAACAAAAAATATTTTGTAAACCACTCCTTTTAATAACATAATTGTCAGATAGGTCTAGATGGTCAAATAATAGTACAGCAGGAGTAATGAATGGATCCTTACAAAATGCAGTGGCTTGAAGTGAACAGCAAAGGTCGCAAAATTATTTTAGTACCTGGAGTTTTAATCAAAGGTTCAGAAATAAATTTCAAAGGTTCATGTTACTAGCGGGTGGTTATGTTCCTGAAGAAGTTGTTGGTTGGGTATATTCTATGACAAAACTAATTGTTGCTCACCTGTAGAAGGAGTGGACCCATGAAGAATAGACCTTTCTTCTCTTATTGTCCCACATCTGCTCTAAATCAAGCCAGCCAAGCTTGAAAATAAGCCATCACTAAATCTCCTTCCTCTTCTTTAAAACAGCAAAAACCATTGAGCAGATTTCCCTCAAAAAGATTTATAAATCAACTTAAGTGTGGTAATCGGTTGAATCCAAATGGAGCAAAGAAATCTAACCTAATGGACATAAATTGGGTTGAAAATCAAAAAAATGCTGATGTTTTCCCTGCAAACTGCAGGCATTTATACTTTTATAAGTAACACGTTTGGGACTTCTTTGCATGCATATCCAAATTTACAAATACGAAATTCCAATTGTTGGTGAATCTGTGGAATTCTTTGCCACAGAAAGCTGTGGTGGCCTAGTCAGTGGATATATTTAAGGCAGAGATAGAAATATTCTTGATTCGTACAGGTATCAGAGGTTATGGGGAGAAGGCAGGAAAATGGGGTTAGAAGGGAGCGATAGATCAGCCATGATTGAATGGCGGTGTAGTATTGATGGGCCGAATGGCCCCATTCTGCTCCTATCACTTATCATCTTATGAAATGCTCTGATGCCTTTCAGTCAGCAAATCTGTTCATGTGCTCCAGAGGTGGAGGAATCTGCTCGTGGGATCTCCACCGGGATCCAAAAGCGCATTCGTTTCAATGGCTAGGCACAGAGGTAAGTTGAATATTTAAATTATTTGCATTTGTTTTCAAAGTGTTTTGGTTTACTTTAATGATGTTGATATTTTTAATATTTTAATTACTTAATTGTTAAAGGTTTTCTCAGTGCTTCTCAATGTCCAACCACTTGAATGCATGTGAGTATATTTCAAAGGGTTTCTCTGCCATTTCATGGATGAGATTTGTACTGGTCAAGCCAATGACCTTGTTCATGTTGCTCGAGAACCTAATACTACTGAGGGCTTCACCAATTGGCTCCAACTTGGTCTCAGCCAGCAGGTTTGCCTTTGTTGATCCAACCAAGGTGAGTATGGGACATGAGGGAACTGAAGTGGTAAAAGCAGAAACCCCGATTATTATATTCCTGATAGGCCATAATTAATATTAGGAAGTTAATTATCCGTGACAAATGCAAGGCAAATTATATCACACTGAGAAGCGAATAGGAATGGTGAACAAGAGTCAGGGGTGGTGGTGGGTTGTAAGATACGGTTTCAATTGAAAGGACAGAAGAAAGAACACAGATAAAGATATTGGATTGAGAAAAATAAACAGGGAGGAAAGGTAAGAAATTATACACTTTAATAATGTCATTCACTGAATTTCTTACCTATAAAAAAGAACAATTGAATAGTTAAATAGTTCTCTTTCTGAGCCAAGTTCTTTAATTGTTATTATGCAGATTATCATTTTCCAATGTTGTTATGTACAAGCTTCTTTTTGAGCTTCCTTGACTTGCAGCCTTCTTGATGCAACACACAGTGAAGATGGATGGATGGATGGAAGGAAGTGACGAGTTGTGTTCACCATAGTTTGTGGGTTCAGACGGTCAAGAGCACAGCAGTTGCCATGCCATCTCTGTGATGCATACTGTCAGAACAATACATAATCAAGGACCATTTTCACCCCAGTCATTCCCTCTTTTCCTCCCCCACATTGGGCAGAAGACACAAAAACTTGAAAGCACGCTCCACCAGATTCAGGAGCAGCTTCTTCCTCGCTTATTGCCGAACCACTGAACACTCCTCCGATAAGTTACGATGTTGTCCTGATCTCCCAACTCATTGCAAACCTTGCACTTTTTTATCTACACTTTCTATGTGACTGTTACATTACAACACTAGAAAATTTTGTAACACTATATTCTGGTACCTTTCTCTTTGCCTACATGTTGTACGTGTACATGGCTTGATTGTACTCATGTATAGTATGATTTGACTGGGTAATGAGCAAACAACGATTTTCACTATATCTTAGAACACATGACAATAATAAACCAGTATCAATACCTAGCAAGACATCCTTTGTCTTGGACTCAAAACTACTTGCAATGAAGCATGACATATATTTACCTTCTTATATGCCTGCTGCACATGTTTGCCTTCAGTGACTAGTCTACAGTGATACTACGCTGCCTTTCCATTCTTCCAAATGGTGCCTACTTGCACATTTATCCCTGTTGCAAAGCAGACAAGATGCATTTACACTCGCTCAACTTGCCCAAATCACCCGTAAGCATCTTTGTATTCATCCTCCTGACAGGTCACAATTCATGTTTCATGTCATCAGTAAAGTTAGAAATATTATATTTGGTTCAATCATCCAAAACATAAAATCATATGAATTGGGAATAGGGGAGGCCCAAGCACTGATTGATGCCGTGGTAAACCAATTGTCATTGCCTGCCATGCAGAGAAAGGACCATTTGGTCCTTTTTTCTCTGTTTTCAGTCTGGTATGAATTGAAACCTGATCGATAATCTGAAAACAGAGGGTTGGAATAAATCCCATGTGCTTAATTTTGCACTGCGATCTCTCAAGTGAACTTTATCAGAGACTTCTGAATGTCATAAAACTCCGATAGTCCTCCATCAGAAATCCGAATCGTTTGGCTTCTGGCTGCTCTTTCCCGCATTCCCTTTAAACTCACCGAGGGCCTAGTTTGCTCACTTTAAACTTAGCCAGAAAATTAGTTTAGTTCATCTTGGCACCGTGTTCAGCACAGATATTGTAGGCCGAAGGGCCTGTTCCTGTGCTGTGCTGTTCTATGTTCAATGCTCCAATACTCCGTTTCTAAAGTCCTTTCAAAAGCACTGGGTACTATTTACCGTGCTCCATTTAAATTCAGTGATTCTTGTTTCGCATTCTTTATTAAACTCACTGGAAAAGGTTTGACATTACTGTTCAGCAGACTTTTAAAGAATTAAAAGTGTGTCCGAATATTATGAAATAACATCCAACAGTCTAGAAAGTCGAGAAAGTCTTCCAGTTTGACACTACCAAACCCCAAGAATGCCGGATCATTGGAATTTCACAGTCTGTACATATATGACATCCACTAGTTCACCCTTATCTATCATAGCAGTTACATCCTCAGCAAAATAGGTTATGTCAGACTCTATTTCCCATTCATAAATCTATGTTAAATTAGTCCAATTCAGTAGATATTTTCTAAATACGGTGTTATCACATCTTTTATAATCGGTATCCTCCATTTTGTTACTGATGTTCGGGTAAAGCTCCTTTCTGTGATTTACAAAGGAAGTTCCATTTTGAATAACATTGTGCATTTCCTTGCATTTTTGTAATTTCTGCGTCAGAGGATTTAGCTAAAGAAATTAATGTAAAATCTGTTTGCATCAAAGATATCACAGGATTCAAAAATTGACAGGAAACTGGGCACACCCATTTGTAAGTGAGTCATTGTCAACGTATTTTTCTCAAACAAAATTTAATATGTAAAAGGAAACAGTTCCCAAAAAGCTAAGATATTTTTGTCCAAATATATCCCAAACTGTTGAATAGATCCTTTGTCAGAACTGTTTTAACACCACGTTATAATTTACCCATTATTTTCAAGGTCCTATAAACTCCATAAGGTTAGAGTTAGGATTTGACTGCTCAGTTTGATAGCAACCCCAATGGGAATCGTGCCTCTGAGGCGCCAGTGGAATAATGACATGACCAGCATGTCACGGTCATGTTTGGAATGCATTCCAGACATTAAGAATTTGCTCCTGGAACCTTCAGAGCTAAATTATTGATTCTTGAACATTGCTGAATATTACATTCTTTGCAGAAAAAAAGAGAACAGTTGCAGCTTTACTCCAAGTTGCAGTCAGCTGCCAAGTTCCTCTCTTCATCACTGACAGTTCACTTATTCCACCTCTCAAGTCAATATTATCACAGTCATTTTTTCAACCTCTGCCTGCGTAAATCATCCCTGTGTTGAATTTCACAGTGAGCAGGTTCCCGAGCAACAGAATCCCAATAGGCATTAGGTGTTCTCATCAGCAGAAAGAGAAATAGATGATAATATTGATCAAAATAACAGCAGAAATTGATCACAACTACTAAGTTGGTGCATTTTACAAACTCTGAGACTGCTGGCACTCACAAATTATCTTAACAGAAGAATGATTGCAAATGGCAATATTTTTGGGTGCTTTTGGTTTATTTTCTTTATTTAATTTACTGAAGTACAACTTAAAACAATGGAGTCAGTAAGTGTGGTTTCCTCACCTTTGTACCATCGAACTCTGAGGTCCTGGATGTAAAAGACAGGAACACTCGGCCTTTCATTTCCTGGGTGAAGCTCGACGAGCTAATCCTTACACACCCATTTCATGTACAAAACACAAGGTGTTGGAGGAACTCAACGGGTGAAGCAGCAACTGTGGAGGGATTGGGAAAGAGGCGTTTTTGGACAGGCACCCATGTGGAGGGTGTGGGCCTGCAGCTGAGCTTGGGGCTTGGGTGGGGCGATGGTTCCGGCCTGCTGGTGGGCGGTAAGGAGACAGGGGTCGGCGGAGTTGCTAGTGGCGGCCCGCGGGGGGGGCTGGAGTAAAGGTGCCAGTCGGTGGAAATGGTGACGGTGTAAACAATAGACCATTGTGGGCTCCTTGGCCATTGGTGTTGGCTCTAATTTGTTCTGTACCTTTTCATACCTCTAGTTTCCTTCTCCCCTGACACTCAATCTGATGAAGGGTCTCAACCTGAAACGTCACCTATTCCTTTTCTCCAGAGACGCTGCCTGACCCGCTGAGTTACTCCAGCATTTTGTGTCTATCTTCGGTGTAAACCAGCATCTGCAGTTCCTTCCTACACCCATTCCATGTTGTGTTTGCCTGTTGTGTTTGCCATTTCAGCACAAGATCACTAAAGAGATATCGTGCCTTAACCTGCTCCTAAATCCATGCTGCCTAAGAGAGCGATTATGGGAGTGTTGATAATTTTCCCCTTCAGTGCTCAGGATCCTGATGTCCAATGACGGCCTTCTGAGTGTGTGGTCTCCACTGTCAAAAAGAAAGCAGACCACAGCGCCTCACACAACTTTCTAAGTTTCCTAACCCTACTGTTGATGCCAGGGCAGGCTTGCGCCAGGGTGCCCTCGACCCCGTAAAATGCCCTGTTACAAGAAATATGGGTGATTTGAGTTTGGGTTAGAACAGCACAGCACAGATGGAGCTGTGGCAAGAATTCAGTCTTGTGACCGGCACGGTGGCGCAGTGGTAGAGTTGCTGCCTTACAATGCTTGCAGCGCTGGAGACCCGGGTTCGATCCCGACTACGGGCGCTGTCTGTACGGAGTTAGTACGTTCTCCCGGTGACCTGCGTGGGTTTTCTCCGAGATCTTCGGTTTCCTCCCACATTACAAAGATGTACAGGTTTGAGGGTAAATTGGCGTGGTATGAATGTAAAATTGTCCCTAGTGTGTATAGGGTAGTGTTAATGTGCGGGGATCGCTGGTCGGTGTGGATTCGGTGGGCCGAAGAGCCTGTTTCCGCACTATATCTCTAAAACTAAAACTAAAATAGGTCATATAGTCACTCCCAGTCATGCTGATTATGTTTCTCAACAGAGTGATCTTAATAACTACTGCTGGAAGGGCCATTATAGAATACTGAACATAGACCAGTTCAGCACAGGAACCGACCCTTCAGCCCACAATGTCTGTGCCGAACATGATGCCAAGACCAACTCTTCTCTGCCTGCACATAATCTGTATCCCTCTATTTACTGCACATGATGTGCCTATGCATGATGTGGAAACAAACGCCTTCTCCTCCAGCTCACTTCATTTGTATTGTTGTCGAGAAAGTGTCCAGGCCTGTGGCCTTGGAGAACTGAATTTGCATGAATAAACCAGAAAACATAAATCACAATTGAAATGCAAAATTGCAAATGCTGGAATTCTGAAACGATAAAGCAAACTCTGAAAGCATTCGGCAGCCAACACTGCACCAGTCCCGATAACAGGCCAGCAACTGTTTCTCTCTCCACTGCTGTTGTCTGACCT
Organism: Malacoraja senta; assembly: GCA_038087875.1. Lineage (NCBI taxonomy): Eukaryota > Metazoa > Chordata > Chondrichthyes > Rajiformes > Rajidae > Malacoraja > Malacoraja senta. Next base: position 101,934 of record JAXLNO010001610.1, on the reverse strand, counting down.
GCTGATTATTCGCAGAATTTTCTGTTTCTACTTAAAATAAGTTGCAACATCACCTCCCCAAGCTAAGAAATGTTTTCTTCCGTGGACAACCGCAACACTTCATAGCCCCTATGTTCAAAGCTTTCATGGCCAATAAGAAAGTTCAGTACATTGAGTGTGCTGCTGCTGCTGACCACACAACTTGTGCGCTGCACATTACACAACTGTTTCCACTTGCTTCAGTGGAAAATAAGTCCTTCCAAGATGACATGTGTATATTTTTGCTGTTCAACTTCGTATAACTTTCAGTTCTATTTGAATTAGCTTCCTCTGTGCTTCGAATAAAATCAACAGGAAAGAAAAACCTTTTCAGATTTTGTCCACCTAATGGGTTTTCAATATTACGTGATCTTACCATATTTTCAAATTAACCCTCTTTTCTCTTTGAAGGCTCTTTTCTCTTTGAACTGATATGAACAGGGTACTGATTGTGGATGATCAGCCATGATCACTTTGAATGGTGGTGCTGGCTTGAGGGGCCGAGTGGCCTACTCCTGCACCTATTGTCTATTGTCTATTGTCTATAGATACTGAACATCAAAATCAAAGAAAAAAATGGAAATATTCAGCAGGTCAGGCAGCAAACAATTAATATTTTGTTGTATGATGTCTGTTGTTCGGGCAAAGGGATGGTAAATTTGTTCTCATACCACTGGCAATTAATACATTGCATTTATTTGAAGTGCAAAACTGCAAGAAATTGCAGTTGTGAATGTAGCCCAGTTCATCGCACACGCCAGCCTCCCCCCTCTACCCCCCCCCCCCCCATCAACTCCAACCACACATCACACTGCCTTGCTAAAGCTCTTATCCCCTCCTCCAAAGGGCAGATGATGCAAAAGCTTGAAATCATGTACCACCACATTCGGGAGCAGTTTCTTCCCTGGTGTTATCAGACGACTGAATAATCATCTCTAAAAGCTTTGATAGATAACTCTGGAGCATGGCTCTCTGTGCTCTTCCCAGGGAAGGATCTACTATCATCCGATACAATCACCCTACACTTTTAAATCTCTTTTCTACCTGTAAGTATAGGTCCATTCCTAAATGTTCTAATGATACATTCTTTAATATTCCTGCAGGTCGCACAATCCTATGACTAGGACCAAAGGCCGATTCACCTCTACACCATTGCGGGCAATGAGAGGAATAGATTGGGTTCAAGGTGAGGGGGAAAAGATTTAATAGGAATCTGAGGGGTAACTTTTTCACACAGAGGGTGGTGGGTGTATGGAACAAGATGCCAGAGGAGATAGTTGAGGCAGGGACTCTCCCATTGTTTAAGAAACAGTTAGACAGGTACATGGATAGGACAGGTTTGGAGGGATATGGACCAGGCGCAGGCAAGTGGAACTCATGTAGCTGGGACATTGTTGGTCGGTGTGGGCAAGTTGGTCCGAGGAGCCTGTTTGCACACTGTATGACTATGACTCTGTCTATGGAACTGACACGCTACAATGCTAAGAAATATATTCTACACTCTCTATCTCCCTCTTTGCTCTGTTTACTGTGCTGGAGTTTGACGATTATATTTACGTATAGTATTATCTGATTGCATTAAATATTGCATGAAAAAAAGCTTTTCACTGTACCTTGGTACACAACAATAATAAGCCTAAAACCAAGCTAAGGGTGTAGTCCTTGTTGTATTCGAGGACTAAATGATTCACAAACTACACTTGGTGTCCAGAACCCGAAGTGTATTTATTACAAGCCAAACATGGCTGCTGCTAAAGCCCTGCAGATCCCCCAGGGACCCTCCCTGAGGAAACATTCATTTCGAGACAGAGCCCTTTAGTGGTGACTCCAGGACACAACACTTTTCCCTCCTTGTAAATGAAGGTTATCATATAAGTCCAGTTATCCACCCAAATATGTCCATATGCAATCAGTTCAAAATAACAGCTCAGTGAACATAACGTTTATGGCTTCACTTGGTTGATAATCGTGCAGATACTGAGGTCTCCTCTTCTGTCGCTGAGAGCGTCGAGCGGGAATAGACTGCTCTGCTGTCTGCTCTGCTGGATGCTGACCACAATCACTGTCTTGACTGGATATTGGGAAAGGAAAAGTGTCCAATTTGTCTTCTTCCTGTCCCTGTCTACTTGCAATTAGACGCCTCGCGTTCCATTTAGTGTCATCTTGGAGGAGGTACGCGTTCTCGCCGAATCTCCGTTTAATCTGTAACGGCTTGGAGAGTGCACTTGTGAGCTTATGCTGTCTGTTTGGGCGGCTGATTCGTCCCCAGTCGCCGACCTTGAACTGCGGCGCTCGTACTCTGCGTTTGGCATCACTGTACGCTTTCCCTTTTGCTTGTCTGAGCTATCATTTCTGCCCTCGCTTTTGTGTCTGGATTTGGGTGCGATGATGGTTGAAGAGCATTCAGTTTTGTTCGCAGGTTTCGCCCTATCATCAGCTCTGCTGGCGTTTTCCCAGTCAACGTGTGTGGTGTGGATCTGTAGGATCGGAGGAGAATATGGATTGACTGTTCGAACGTTTTCCCCTCCGACATGCTCGCTTTTATGCTTTCCTTGATCACGCGATTGATTCGTTCAACCCCGCCGTTCGATTGGGGGTTGTATCTCGACGTCTGCTGATGTTGAATGTCATAACTCGCGAGGAAAGTGGAGAACTGTTCAGATATGAACTGAGGGCCGTTGTCAGTCGTTATGACCTCCGGCAGTCCCCACTAAGTGAACAGCTTTTCGAGAATCGCAATGATCGAGCTTATCGTGACTGAGAAAGTAGTTGCGGTCTGTGGAGATCGTGTACTACAAGTAGAAACCGCTGGCTTCTTGGCGCAGCTTGCACCACTCAGAAGATGTTGACTTGCAAGTGGCTCCATGGTATGTCCGGCCATGGGATTGGTTGAAGAGGGGCAGGACATGGTCTTGTTGCTTTCGAACTAATTGTGCATGCTTCACAATTTTTAACAAAATCTTCTACGCGACGATCTATTACTGGCCACCACACTGCCACGCGACACCGTTGTTTCATCTTAACAATGTCCGGGTGTCCTTCATGTGCCAGTTGTAACACGCGGTGTTGCAGTGCTTTGGGTATAACCACGCGAGTTCCGCGCGTGACACATGTATCGTCAACCACAGCCAGTTCGTGGCGTACCCGGTGGTACGGAACCAAATCGTCTGCTATCTCCTTGGGCCAGTCTGTCCTGAGATACTGGCAGACGATTTGCAGTGTGCCGTCAGCTGTCGACTCTGCTTTCAGCTCTCCCCGCGTCACTAGAACCGCCATCGCATGTGAAATTACCACTAGAACGTATTCGTCGATGTCGCTTGAAGCGTCGCTATCCCGTGTGCTTGCAGGTGCCACCGTTGGGACGCGACTGAGCATGTCTGCGATGCGATTGTGTGAACCTGCGAGGTATTCTACTTTGAAGTTGTACTGGTGAAGGCGATCGGACCATCTGTAGATCCTGAGCGGACGTGACCCTGAGCCTGACGTCTCCAGCGGTGGAGTACTTGCGTTCAGTTGCAGTCAAGGGACGGGACGCGAATGCAATCGGTCGTTCGCATCCATTGATACCCTGCGAGAACACTGCTCCGATCGCTATACCGGAAGCATCTGTTGTGACATACGTTTCCGCACTTGGGACGAAGTGTGCGAGAACAGGCGGAGATGCTATTTTGTCTTTCAGCGTGTTGAACGCGAAGTCCTGCTCATCCGTCCATTCCCACTGTGTGTCTTTCCGTAGCAGCTTCTGTAGCGGTTCTGCGATCTGCGATCTGCGCGTACTGCGGCACAAAATTGCGGTAGAAGTTGGTGGTGCCCAGAAATGACGCTAGCTCTTTCACGTTAGTTGGGGCGGTGAGCGCGTTGATGGCTTGGACATTGGCCTGAGTAGGCTCAACTCCAGTCGCTGTCACTCTGTACCCGAGAAAGTCAATCTCGGATGCTGTAAATGTGCACTTTGCTGCATTGAGCGTCAAGTTGTGTTGCGCGAGATGAGCTAACACTGCATGCAGTAGTCGATCGTGTTCTTCCTTGTCCCTTCCATGGGCCACCGAGGAGACATCATCGAGGAGATTGAGTGCTCCGTCAAAGCCTGACAGAACCGACGCCACGATTTTTTGAAATGCACTAGACGCTGAGCACAGTCCATCCGGCATCCTACGGTACTGAAATACTCCTTCATGTGTAATGAATGCTGACAAATACCGACTGCGTTCTGCTAGTGGTACCTGAAGGTAGCTTCGGCACATGTCCAGTTTTGTGAACACCGTTGAACCGTGGAAGGACACAGCCAGCTCTTGTATTGTTGGCAGAGGGTATTTGTCCGGAATGATGGCTTTGTTGACCGATGCACAGCCTGAGTTTACCGTTCTTGCATCGCGCGATGACCAGATTCGATATCCAAGGGGATGAATCGATGCGCTCAATTATACCATCCTTTTCGAGTCGTTTCAGTTCCATTAAGACTTCCGCGCGAACGGAAAATGGTAGACGCCGTAGGCGTTGTGAAACCGGCCGGACTGATGCGTCTACACGAGGTGCATGGCAGTACCCTTTAACTATCCCAAAACCCGAGAAAAGGGAAGGATACTCATGCCTATAGTCCGCGTCGCAGATCACATTGATGTTCATGCCAGTTGAGTCCTGAAGCTTGAAACCTAGTTGATCAAACAAATTGACTCCCATCACTCTTTCCTTCTGCGACGTAGAATGTGAAGCTATCGAGCTTAACTCCTTTGTAGCAAACAGGAACCGTCAATAGCCCTCTCGTGGGTATAGTTGAACCATCATAAGCGTGAAGAGTGTCCCTCGGGGGAGCAAGTGGGTAGTCCGAAAAGTACCTTTTGTAGAGGTCGACGTTTCAGTTTGTTTTAAGCATGGAAGTGTGGCGCCTTCACGCCAACATTGATTTTGCACATAGCCTGTTACCGCTGGCGACTCGCCAGCACCATCACGAGAAGGTCCAGCCACAAGAGCTCAATAACAACTCCAAGGTCAGATGCACTAATTGGCCTTATCTGCACATGGGTTATGATTAGTGAGAATGAAGGTCGACAAGAGGAAACATTCTCTCCACATCCACCTTTTAGGATTATGTCAGAAATTGCCTCTTCTGAAATGTTCAAAGTACCTCCTAAGAAATACGATAATTTCTGCTAATGTTTTTGGGAGTGGATTTTGCAATTGAAGCAATGTTTTCTTCCCAGAAAGATGATAATTTAGGAACATTGTTTATAATCTTTGTTGGAAAGATTGAATGTTGAAGTGAAAAAATTGCAGTCTTCACATTTGTATTTCCCAGGATGTAACTCGATGAATGGCAGGTAAGGCTGTATTTATGAAATTCATTTCATTATATTCATTCAGAAGAGAAGAAATCAAGCAATTTTTTTTTCATAAAAGCCCCAGGCTTGCCAAAATAGATTATTCAGGTGCACTCTGCAAACTAAATGTAGGGATAATAGTGACAGATAAATGTCATTGCACGTCTCTTGATTTGAATTGCTTTCACATAGATAAAGCGCTCTAGTGTAAACAGATGATCCAGCACTCATTTCCAGTTCAGTTAATGCCGTGATACTGTCCTTTCCTTCAGTGGTGTGGCATGACAAACAGCCTTCCTTAGACTAACAATATATGTCTGGTAGCACTAGAATCACCTGGTATTCATCAAACATCTGTTTTGGATTTCAATTCCCTTAAGATTTCAGTTTTGCTATATCAGCCTTGTTTGTAGTAGTTGTTTGTCAAAATCAGTTTGAAAAATACTTAATCACTAATGTGGACATAAATGCAGAAAGCAACGTTCTATGACAGTATTATGAAAGACAAGGTAGACAAAAGTGCTGGAGAAACTCAGCGGGTGCAGCAGCATCTATGGAGCGAAGGAAATAGGCAATGTTTCGGCCCGAAATGTTTCCTATTTCCTTCGCTCCATAGATGCTGCTGCACCCACTGAGTTTCTCCAGCACTTTTGTCTACCTTCGATTTTCCAGCATCTGCAGTTCCTTCTTAAACATTATAAAAGACAAAATCATTGTTTCATCAGCGCAAATGTGCTCAGATTTCTACCTGCTTCTATTTGTACAGATTTCAGTTGTAAGTTGAAATATTATATTTCCAAATTTACAGAAATTAGAATAGTTTACTTGCATGATGAAGGTAAGTTAGTAAAGGAGATGATTGGGCAAGTTTTTTACACAAAAAGTGGCGAGTGCCTGGAAGGCACTGTGTGGGGTGGCGGTATAGGAGGATACAATAGTGGCATTTAAGCGGCTTTTGGATGTGTGTATATACAGGGAATGGAGCGATATGGATCATGGACAGCAGAGCAATTAGTTTGTCTTGGCGTCATGGTTGTCACACACATTGTTGGCCAAAGAGACTGTTCCTGTGCTGCACTGTTCTATGTTCTATGAAGAATACAGTGCGCAGGTCACTTAACATAATTGATTCTGTTGCACTGACCTGGCCACCTCTCCAAAATTATCATCTGTAATCACCCCATGCCCGGAGGACCTGGTGTGTCTCAGCGGCCGTCCACATTCCCGAATCTAGCAGGCACCACAGCCTTGGGTAAAGTACTGGGCCTCAGAACCCCCACCCCTTCCCTAACAATGTACACCCAACAGCCTTCAACAATTGTAAGTAAGTAAGTAAGTTTATTGGCCAAGTATTCACATACAAGGAATTTGCCTTGGTGCTCCGCCCACAAGTAACAACATGACATACAGTGACAGTTACGAATGACTCAGAAAACACTAAACGTTAATAATAATAAAACATTAATGAAAAAACACCATTGATCAAGCATGTGAACCAACAAAATACCAGATCAAAGGGAGGCTACAGATTTTTGGCTGTTGAGTAGAGCTACTACTCGTGGATAAAAACAGTTTTTATGCCTGGCTGTGGCAGCTTTGACAGTCCGGAGTCACCTTCCAGAGGGAAGTGATTCAAAGAGTTTGTGGCCAGGGTGAGAGGGGTCAGAGATGATCTTGCCCGCTCGCTTCCTGGCCCTTGCAGTGTACAGTTCATCAATGGAGGGAAGGTTGCAGCCAATAACCTTCTCTGCTGATCGGACGATTCGCTGCAGCCTCCAGGTGTCATGCTTGGTGGCTGAGCCAAACCAGACCATGATGGAGAAGGTGAGGACAGTCTCTACGATGGCCGTGTAGAATTGGACCATCGTTGCCTGTGGCAGATTGTGCTTCCTCAGCTGCCGTAGGAAGTACATCCTCTGTTGTGCCTTTTTGACTGTGGAGTCGATGGTAGCCCCCCACTTAAAGTCCTTGGAGATGATGGTTCCCAGGAACTTAAAAGACTCCACAGATGTGACTGTGGTGTTGTTGATGGTGAGTGGGGTGAAGGGGAGGGGGAGCTCTCCTAAAGTCTACAATCAATTCCACTGTCTTAAGAGCATTGAGCTCTAGGTTGTTGCTGACGCCCGCTGTGACACTTCCTGTCTGTAGGCAGATTCCTCCCCATCCTGGATCAGTCCAATCAGAGTTGTGTCATCCGCAAACTTGAGAACTTGACAGAGGTGTCTGTGGAGGTGCCGTCGTTAGTGTAGAGAGAGTAAAGGAGAGGAGAGAGTACGCAGCCTTGCGGTGCTCCTATGCTGAGCGTTTGCGGGTTCGAGATGTGCTTTCCCAGCCTCGTGTGCAGAAAGGAACTGCACGTGCTAGTATACAGTATACCAAAGATAGACACAAAGTGCTGGAGTTACTCAGTGGGTCAGGAAGCATCTCTGGAGAATGAGGATGGGTGACGTTTCCGGTTGGGACCCTTCATCACCCTTCGACAATTGGCCAGACATGAGTGGAACATTGCCAATGGTAAACAATGTCAATGATTTTAATATTTTTAATTGTCCGACATGCAGAAGCATTCAAAAGTGTTGCATTTGAGGTAAATAATTATTTTAATTGTTTAATTAATAATATACTAAACACGTAAATCACAGAAATTTAAAAGTATTAGCCGAATGCAAAATCATTTAGAAAGAGTAAAGGCCCTGTCCCACGGGCAGGCGGTTCCAGGCGGTGCTCGCGGCGTCCAGGCGGCAGCGGGGCGGCAGGCCGTTGCCGCACGGGATTTTTGGACAGTGTCAGTTTTTCTGAGCCCCGCGCGGTGTCAGGACCAACTACATACGGCTCCGGCGATCTGCATGGGACCGACCCCGCGGTCCACTAGCGGTCCCTGCGCGGTCCCCACTTCCTGCTACGCCGTGCTTACCGCCTGCAACCGCCTGCCTGTGGGACAGGGCCTTAACCATCTTCCCCTTTGCCTCCCAATCTTTTATCTTACATTCCCCATTGTAGAGGTTTTTAGCAAATGTCAGCAAACTCCTGCCCATTATAATTAATGTCCTGGTTAGTTTTCATGTGTTCAAGAATAATTCATTTATCTTGAAGCGTAAAGCCCCTGTCCCACTTACGTGTCCTTGGCACGCTAATTACGCGACCTCGTGGTCGCGTTAAGGCGCGATGGTCCCGCGAAGGTCGCGCGCGATTTTATGCGTGCACACAGCCATCTGGAGCGAGTGACATCATTTGAAGATGGTACAAATGCTGGAGTAACTCAGCGGGACCGGCAGCATCTCTGGAGAGAAGGAATGGGTGATGTTTCGGGTCGACACTCTTCTTCAGTCTGAAAGAAGGGCCTTGATCGAAACGTCACCCATTGCTTCTCTCCAGAGATGCTGCCGGTCCCGCTGAGTAACTCCTGCATTTTGTGTCTATCTTCAATTTTCTTGGCCCCGCTCTGAGAGTAGAAGTGGGGGCGGATCCGGACCGCAATGGCCGTGAGCCCCAGGCCGAGCTCGGCGATCGTTTGCCTGCTTCTGCTGCTGTTGGAGGTGAGACGTTGCGTCGCGCCAGGGTCTTGGGCCTGTCCCACTTTGGTCGTCAGTTACGCGACAGGCCGTTGGCGCCGAAGATTTAGTTCGCTACAAAAATTCCGGAGCCCCGCGCGGTCGCGCACAACTACATACCCCTCCGCGCTTCTCAGTGGGACTGGCCACACGATGCCCGTGCGCCTCAACGCGACCACGAGGTCGCGTAATTTGCGTGCCAAGGACACTTAAGTGGGACAGGCAGCAATGTTTTTGAATATTGACTTAATGAAATGTATGGCTCAAGGATATAAGGAAACAGAGTCCCCAGTGGAGGAAGTCGGGGAGACTTACCGGAGGAAGTAACCCTGCCAATTAAGGTTTGATGCAGAAATCTTCCAGATATCTCCAAAGCAGAGCAGAAATTGGCAAATGGGTGAATGCTAAATGTTCAATGTATTGCCTGTGAGGAATGAGAAGGAAGTTCCGAAGACTGGGGAAGAATGCCAAGCCATGGCATGCTATTAGGTGCCCAATAAAAACAAGACCATTTCCCTATGTTATTGCAGTCAGTGTAGCGGATACAGGCTGGCATTTTAAAATCTGAATAACTTAAATTTACTGCTCTTTCTTTCTCTCACTTAATTCTTAAGTTTTCTCACTGGCTCACAGCGCTGGTATCTTCTCAGGAAAGAGAAGGTAAATGGAGTGCCCATGTTTATCTCCCCATGCTCCTTCATCTTGTTTCAATGGAGCAGGCTGCATGTAATCATTTGCAAAGACACCTATCTGGTGGCTGATGAGTCACTCTGAAACTTGTGATGACCACAGAGGAGAATCAATGGAAATACTGGAAGTGATGGCCATTGCAGAATGTGGTGACTTTGTGTCGGGGTAGTGGAGGGGACGGGGTGTTGCATCAGCCTGCCAACCTCTAACACTAAATCAATAACATTGACATGCCTTCAATTCATATAAGATAATGGCAAACATCCCATTAACCTCTTTAATTGCCGTATGTGCTTATGCAGCAGCTTCTAATGATTTGGATGCATTAATATATTGAATCAGGTAACAGAGAGGGCCAACCAGTGACTCAGTTGAAAGCTGCCAACATATTGCAATGTGGATACATATGATCCCTGCGTTCTATCTTTTTTCTCTCTTTTTTTCTCTCTCTTTCACTCTTTTTTTCTTTTTCCCTCTCTCTCCCTCCCTCATACTCTATTTAGTTTAGTTTACTTTAGTTTAGTTTAGTTTAGAGATACAGTGTGGAAACAGACCCTATGACTCTCTGAGTCTACGCCGACCAACGATCACCCATAAACTAGTTCTATCAGGGATAGTATCAAAACAAAAGATGAAGCATACAAATTAGCCAGAAAAAGCAGCCTACCAGAGGACTGGGAGAAATTCAGAGTCCAGCAGAGGAGGACAAAGGGCTTAATTAGGAAAGGGAAAATAGATTATGAAAGAAAACTGGCAGGAAACATAAAAACTGACTGCAAATGTTTGTATAGATATGTGAAGAGAAAAAGATTAGTTAAAACAAATGTAGGTCCCTTGCAGTCAGAAACGGGTGAATTGATTATGGGGAACAAGGACATGGCAGACCAATTGAATAACTACTTTGGTTCTGTCTTCACTAAGGAAGACATAAATAATCTGCCGGAAATAGCAAGGGACCGGGGGTTAAATGAGATGGAGGAACTGAGTGAAATCCAGGTTAGCCGGGAAGTGGTGTTTGGTAAATTGAATGGATTAAAGGCCGATAAATCCCCAGGGCCAGATAGGCTGCATCCCAGAGTACTTAAGGAAGTAGCCCCAGAAATAGTGGATGCATTAGTGATAATTTTTCAAAACTCTTTAGATTCTGTAGTTCCTGAGGATTAGAGGGTAGCTAATGTAACCCCACTTTTTAAAAAGGGAGGGAGAGAGAAAACGGGGAATTACCGACCAGTTAGTCTAACATCGGTACTGGGGAAACTGCTAGAGTCAGTTATTAAAGATGGGATAGCAGCACATTTGGAAAGTGGTGAAATCATTGGACAAAGTCAGCATGGATTTATGAAAGGTAAATCATGTCTGACGAATCTTATAGAATTTTTCGAGGATGTAACTAGTAGAGTGGATAAGGGAGAACCAGTGGATGTGTTATATCTGGACTTTCAGAAGGCTTTTGACAAGGTCCCACATAAGAGATTAGTATACAAACTTAAAGCACACGGTATTGGGGGTTCAGTATTGATGTGGATAGAGAACTGGCTGGCAGACAGAAAGCAAAGAGTAGGAGTAAACGGGTCCTTTTCAGAATGGCAGGCAGTGACTAGTGGGGTACCGCAAGGCTCAGTGCTGGGACCCCAGCTATTTACAATATATATTAATGATTTGGATGAGGGAATTGAATGCAACATCTCCAAGTTCGCGGATGACACGAAGCTGGGGGGCAGTGTTAGCTGTGAGGAGGATGCTAGGAGGCTGCAAGGTGACTTGGATAGGTTGGGTGAGTGGGCAAATGCATGGCGGATGCAGTATAATGTGGATAAATGTGAGGTTATCCACTTTGGTGGCAAAAACAGGAAAGTAGACTATTATCTGAATAGTGGCCGATTAGGAAAAGGGAAGATGCAAAGAGACCTGGGTGTCATGGTACACCAGTCATTGAAAGTAGGCATGCAGGTGCAGCAGGCATTGAAAAAAGCGAATGGTATGTCAGCATTCATAGCAAAAGGATTTGAGTATAGGAGCAGGGAGGTTCTACTGCAGTTGTACAGGGTCTTGGTGAGACCACACCTGGAGTATTGCGTACAGTTTTAGTCTCCTAATCTGAGGAAAGACATTTTTGCCATAGAGGGAGTACAGAGAAGGTTCATCAGACTGATTCCTGGGATGTCAGGACTTTTATATGAGGAAAGAAGAAAACAATAATAAACAGAGAATAAGAGGTGGTGGGATTCTTAAATGGGTGAGGAGAGAAACAGAGGGGTGTAAAATGCGGGCGGAAGCAATAGGTAGCAAGGTGAAAAGTAAAGGTGGCAGGCAGACAAATCCATGGCAAAAATCAAAAAGAGCCACTTTTCAACATAATTGTATAAGGGGTAAGAGCGTTGTAAAAACAAGCCTGAAGGCTTTGTGTCTCAATGCAAGGAGCATTCGTAATAAGGTGGATGAGTTGAACGTGCAGATAGCAATTAATGATTATGATATAGTTGGGATCACGGAGACATGGCTCCAGGGTGACCAAGGCTGGGAGCTGAACATCCAGGGATATTCAATATTCAGGAGGGATAGAGAGAAAGGAAAAGGAGGTGGGGTAGCGTTGCTGGTTAGAGAGGAGATTAACGCAGTGGAAAGGAAGGACATTAGCTTGGAGGATGTGGAATCGGTATGGGTTGAGCTGCGAAACACTAACGGGCAGAAAACGCTGGTGGGTGTTGTGTACAGGCCACCTAGCAGTAGTAGTGAAGTTGGGGATGGCATCAAACAGGAAATTAGAAATGCGTGCAACAAAGGCAAAACAGTTATAATGGGTGACTTCAATCTACATATAGATTGGGTGAATCAAATTGGCAGGGGTGCTGAGGAAGAGGATTTCTTGGAATGTATGCGGGATAGTTATCTAAACCAACATGTAGAGGAACCAACGAGAGAGCAGGCTATTCTAGACTGGGTATTGAGTAATGAGGAAGGGTTAGTTAGCAGTCTTGTTGTGCGTGCCCCCTTCGGCAAGAGTGACCATAATATGGTTGAGTTCTTCATTAGGATAGAGAGTGACATTGTTAATTCAGAAACAACGGTTCTGAACTTAAAGAAAGGTAACTTTGAGGGTATGAGACGTGAATTGGCCAAGATTGACTGGCAATTAGTTCTAAAAGGGTTGACGGTGGATATGCAATGGAAGGCATTTAAAGACTGCATGGATGAACTGCAAAAATTGTTCATCCCAGTTTGGCAAAAGAATAAATCAGGGAAGGTAGTGCATCCGTGGATAACAAGGGAAATCAGGGATAGTATCAAAGCAAAAGATGATGCGTACAAATTAGCCAGAAAAAGCAGCATACCAGAGGACTGGGAGAAATTCAGAGACCAGCAGAGGAGGACAAAGTGCTTAATTAGGAAAGGGAAAAATAGATTATGAAAGGAAACTGGCAGGGAACATAAAAACTAACTGCAAAAGTTTTTATAGATATGTGAAGAGAAAGAGATTAGTTAAAACAAATGTAGGTCCCTTGCAGTCAGAAACAGGTGAATTGATCATGGGGAACAAGGATATGGCGGACCAATTGAATAACTACTTTGGTTCCGTCTTCACTAAGGAAGACATAAATAATCTGCCGGAAATAGCAGGGGGCCGCGGGTCAAAGGAGATGGAGGAACTGAGTGAAATCCAGGTTAGTCGGGAAGTGGTGTTGGATAAATTGAATGGATTAAAGGCCGATAAATCACCAGGGCCAGATAGGCTGCATCCCAGAGTACTTAAGGAAGTAGCTCCAGAAATAGTGGGTGCATTAGTGATAATTTTTCAAAACTTTTTAGATTCTGGAGTAGTTCCTGAGGATTGGAGGGTAGCAAACGTAACCCCACTTTTTAAGAAGGGAGGGAGAGAGAAAACGGGGAATTACAGACCAGTTAGTCTAACATCAGTAGTGGGGAAACTGCTAGAGTCAGTTATTAAAGATGGGATAGCAGCACATTTGGAAAGTGGTGAAATCATTGGACAAAGCCAGCATGGATTTACCAAAGGTAAATCGTGTCTGACGAATCTTATAGAATTTTTCGAGGATGTAACTAGTAGAGTGGATAGGGGAGAACCAGTGGATGTGTTGTATCTGGACTTTCAGAAGGCTTTCGACAAGGTACCACATAAGAGATTAGGATACAAACTTAAATCACACAATATTGGGGGTTCAGTATTGATGTGGATAGAGAACTGGCTGGCAAACAGGAAGCAAAGAGTAGGAGTAAACGGGTCCTTTTCACAATGGCAGGCAGTGACTAGTGGGGTACGGCAAGGCTCAGTGCTGGGACCTCAGCTATTTACAATTTATATTAATGATCTGGACGAGGGAATTGAAAGCAACATCTCCAAGTTTGCGGATGACACTAAGCTGGGGGCCAGTGTTACCTGTGAGGAGGATGCTAGGAGACTGCAAGGTGACTTGGATAGGCTGGCTGAGTGGGCAAATGTTGGGCAGATGCAGTATAATGTGGATCAATGTGAGGTTATCCACTTTGGTGGCAAAAACGGGAAGGCAGACTATTATCTAAATGGTGGCCGATTAGGAAATGGGGAGATGCAGCGAGACCTGGGTGTCATGGTACACCAGTCATTGAAAGTAGGCATGCAGGTGCAGCAGGCAGTGAAGAAAGCGAATGGTATGTTGGCCTTCATAGCAAGAGGATTTGAGTATAGGAGCAGGGAGGTTCTACTGCAGTTGTACAGGGTCTTGGTGAGACCACACCTGGAGTATTGCGTACAGTTTTGGTCTCCAAATCTGAGGAAGGACATTATAGCCATAGAGGGAGTGCAGAGAAGGTTCACCAGACTGATTCCTGGGATGTCAGGACTTTCATATGAAGAAAGACTGGATAGACTTGGCTTATACTCGCTAGAATTTAGGAGATTGAGAGGGGATCTTATAGAAACGTACAAAATTCTTATGGGGTTGGACAGGCTAGATGCAGGTAGATTGTTCCCGATGTTGGGGAAGTCCAGGACAAGGGGTCACAGCTTAAGGATAAGGGGGAAATCCTTTAAGACCGAGATGAGGAAAAACTTTTTCACACAGAGTGGTGAATCTCTGGAACTCTCTGCCACAGAGGGTAGTTGAGGCCAGTTCATTGGCTATATTTAAGAGGGAGTTATATGTGGCCCTTGTGGCTAAGGGGATCAGGGGGTATGGAGAGAAGGCAGGTACGGGATACTGAGTTGGATGATCAGCCATGATCATATTGAATGGCGGTGCAGGCTCGAAGGGCCGAATGGCCTACTCCTGCACCTATTTTCTATGTATCTATGTAAGACTGGATAGACTCGGCTTGTACTTGCTAGAATTTAGAAGATTGAGGGGGGATCTTATAGAAACTTACAAAATTCTTAAGGGGTTGGACAGGCTAGATGCAGGAAGATTGTTCCCAATGTTGGGGAAGTCCAGAACAAGGGGTCACAGTTTAAGGATAAGGGGGAAGTCTTTTAGGAACGAGGTGAAAACATGTTTTTTCACACAGAGAGTGGTGAATCTGTGGAATTCTCTGCCACAGAAGGTAGTTGAGGCCAGTTCATTGGCTATATTTAAGAGGGAGTTAGATGTGGCCCTTGTGGCTAAAGGGATCAGGGGCTATGGAGAGAAGGCAGGTACAGGATACTGAGTTGGATGATCAGGCATGATCATATTAAATGGCGGTGCAGGCTCGAAGGGCCGAATGGCCTACTGCACCTATTTTCTATGTCTATGTCTATGTCTACTCAACTCCTTTTTGACTCAACTAAATCCTTTTTAACCTTCTTTTGAAATGAAGACATCAACCTATGGATGTTATTGTGCGTGTTTATTTTTAAATAAATATTGGTATTATTTCTTCAGATTACAGAGTGTGGCCTTATACTGTGACTTGTGACTCCATCACTATCTGCTTTCCTTCAGCAATTATTCTATTCTTTCAATGTGGCAAATACGGTTGTTGCTTGTTTTACATTTAACCCATTTCAATTGCTTAAGTAGTGACAGCAGTCCATAGCATTATCCTCAGATTTTAATCATTAACTACAGCAAGTCAATGTGTAAGGTGTAATTTATACAGTAGAAAAAAATGCCAGAAGTTAATTTTGCATAAGTAGAAATGCACTACTTTTTCAAAGGTATTTTGAAATACGTACCTGATAAAGCCTGCAATGTACAAGCTGTAGTGATTGATCCTATTCAATGCATCAATTAAAATTATTTTTAGCTGTCTTACTTTATGTTTATTTTCAATTACCAGAATGAAGATTTATAACTTTACAGTTGCTTAAGTACACCAACATTGTGGATTTATTCACAGCCTAACATCTTAAATATACCTCTTTGATTTCACATTAGGTGCAGTATATTGTCGTTCAACCTTCTCTGCTGTATGTACAATGAAAGCATTGAAAAAAATCAACTCAGGCAGGTCATGTTGGTTCTACATAAATAACGTTAGTCAGATAATGTTATCAGCCAGAAAAACAAATGCTCATTTTAAAGAAGTCTGTAGATGCAAAGCAGTTTAGGTATAAGATATCTTATAAGAAGTTGGTGATTTTATGTAAAGTATATATTTATTATTTTTATTCTATGCTTTCATTGTAACCTAAAGAAACTTGATCTGAAGAGTTAACTTTTTGGTATGAGTTTTCTGTGCAATAAGAATGAGGTGAAATATAAATGAAATCTAATTGCATATTCTGTGTGACCTTCTGTCTCATATGAATTTATGTAATGTGAACAAATGTCCAGGCACAATGAGATGCTAAGGACAATGTCAGTCTATAAGTATTAATAATGAAAGTTTCAGAACTAAACGGGAAAAAGTACTGAATTACTTTTAAATAATTATTTTTATTGTTATTAAACACCAATTATTATTATTATAATTATTGTCATTTAAAGGTAATTCAGTACTTATTATTATTATTATTATTATTATTATTATTATTAAAGCATTATGTGCACACAGCTTTACCCTGAGTGACAATAGATGAGGCATTACATATTATTATTTTACATGCTACACTGCCTGGGGTAGATGAGCAAAATAAGCACATTTCCTTTACTTTCCTTTTTCTTGGCTTGGAGTCTGGGCCATGTTCCTGGTTTGAATTATATGCTCCATGTGGATTTTGATTAGTGCTATTCCGGAAATGCAGTAGCTACTTTGATTTTTTTTTTAAAGCTGAATTTGTTTTAAAGATAAAAACTGCAAGGCAAGTTGTTCCATACGCATCATTTCTATGGTTGCTCCATCAGGAGAATGCAGATGAATGTGAAGTAAGAATAATAATGATTATGAGGATATCTTCAGACTGGAATTGATAGTCGGCATACATGGAGATGCAAAACACTATTTACTGCATTGGTTTCTCGTTACATTGAACATGCCTGTTTTTTATGACAGATGGTTGAGGTGATTCATCCTAATTTGCATTATAGCTAACATTGCTTCTAGATTCAAGCACTACTGATATCCTTAATATTCATTGAGAAGACCAAAACCATTATTTTCATCCCCATCACATAATCAGTTTCCAAGCCACTGACTATTTATGTCCTTTGCCACTATCCAAAACTGATCCAGACTGTCTGCAACCTTATCAAATTTGACCCAAGGTTAACAAGGTACAGCAGATGCTGGTTAATACACAAAAGGACACAAAGTGCCTGAGTAACTCAGCAGGTCTGGCAGCATCTGTGGAGAACATAGATAGGCCAGCTGTCCATGTTCTGCAGAGACGCTACCTGAGCTGCTGGGTTACTCCTGCACTTTGTGTTGTTTTGTTTATCAAGATTCAAGACTGGTTCATTGTCATTTGTACCGACAATGGAACAAATTACATCAGCATAATAGGCCTTTAAACAAAATACACACAGATAATATATAATAAACAAAAACAAAAAAAATAACCACAATACCAGTGGAAAAAAAAACGTTGGTGTGCCTTCAGTTCTATAGGCCTTAAGTGCTACAATATACCCTCTAAACACTCTACCTTTCTT
Organism: Malacoraja senta; assembly: GCA_038087875.1. NCBI lineage: Eukaryota > Metazoa > Chordata > Chondrichthyes > Rajiformes > Rajidae > Malacoraja > Malacoraja senta. Next base: position 84,351 of record JAXLNO010001610.1, on the reverse strand, counting down.
TCTTCTTTTAAGCTTGGCTTAGACCAAATTTTGTTCATCTTCCCCTTCAATCTCCATTTGTGGATCAGCAACATTTTTGTTTAATTTTACTTTTGTGTTGTGTGGAGGAGTCACCTGATAGATGTTGTATGTTCATAAGTTCTAGGAGCAGAATTTGACCATTCGGCCCATCAAGTCTATTCCGCTATTCAATCATGGTTGATCTATCTTTCCCTCTCAACCCCATTCTCCTGCCTTCGCTCCATAACCCCTGACATCCTTATTAATCAAGAATCTGTCAATCTCCATCTTAAAAATATCCATTGACGGCCTCCATCTGCCTGTGGCAATGAATTCCACAGATTCACCACCATCTGACCAAAGAAATTCCTTCTCATCTCCTTTCTAACGGTGCTTCCTTTTATTGTGATGCTGTGGCCTCTGGCCCTAGATCCTCCCACTAGTGGAAACATTCTCTCCACATCCACTCTATCCAGGCCTTTCACTACTTGTTGTGGGGTGGGAGATTGCAACCTTCACGTGATCCACCCTGTAATGCAATCAACCTGACGTGCACAAACAAATAGATCAAATAGAACAAGTTGACCTTCAACTTTAGGCTGTGCATGCCATACGCAAGAAGAAGAAGACTATTTGTTGTTGTGGTTGTTAGTGGATATTGATAGAGCTTGTGCAACTATCCTGGAACCTAATGACGATACACTGGCACCCATAGATTGCATGTGGTTCCATTGTTTTAGTTTATGATGGAGAATGAACAGGTCAACAGATTCATGCAGATTTATATTCAATTCTCACAGATGTTATAGGTTATGTTACAATGATCTGTAGCACTTGGCTGATTGAAACAGCATGTTACTCTTACTGATGTCTCCCTTTATTTCGGAATACACAATTGTCCCTTGCCATGTACTGCTGGTACATTGGCAATGTTACCATATAAATGGACAAAATCAGAGTAAAAATATGCATTGAATAAACAACTGAGCCTTCATTCTGCAGTGTTTGATAATTATTAATTTAGTCACATTGAAATACTTTGATGCATGACAGCATTCTGTGGGATAAGATACACATGGATTTGGAAAGACAGGTTGATGAGCATAATCAACATGTCTGATGCATTGATTTTCTTGATGATGTGACCAAGATGTTTGATAAGGGTAGGCCTGTAGACATAATCTCTATGGACTTCCCCAATGCCTCTGATAAGGTTTCGCATGTAGGCTGCTCTGGAAAGTTAGATTGCATGTTAGTGGATATTGATAGAGCTTGTGCAAGGGGAGTTAGCTAACTGGACAAGGATTTCACTTCTTGGTAGGATGCAAAGGTGATGGTGGTAGGGTGTTTATCAGAATGGGGTACTATGACTAATAGTGTGTGTTTAGGTTCGAGCTGTGTCCATGGCTGTTTGACATCTATATCAGAAATTTGGCTGAGTATATACAAGGCATGATTCCTTTGTTTGCAGATGGCATTAAAATAGGTTGTATCAGAGAGAGTGAAGATGATTATCAAGAATTACAGCAGGATCTTGATTAGCTAGAAAAATGGGCTGAGGAACAGTTAATGGAATTCAATTCAGATAAGTATGAGGTGTTGCATTTTGGGAAGTCAAACCATGGCACGAACTTCACATTGAATGGTAGAGCCTGCACAGTGTTGTAGAGCAGAGGGATCTTGGTACATTGTTCCCTGAATGTGATGTCACAGGTAGATAAGGAGGTAAAGCCTTTTGGCACACTGTCCTTCGCCTGTCAAGGTTCTGAGGGATGGGAGAATCACAAAGAGAAGGAGGAAGAGAACCACAAGGTCAATGTGTTACATATTGTTTTATACTAGACACAATCCCAAACCATAAAGGTTTCCATTAATATGCAACCTAAGCAAATCTTTTCATAAACATATTTTTGTTTAATAGGCAGAATATTGCAATATTTGTTCAACATTCTATGATGAAAACATTGCAGGTCTCACAGACATTGGATCTCACAAGAAATAAATCAATTTATTAAAACCTGAGCTATTTCATTCCATCTAGAGTGAAAGCATTCAAACATTACCAGTGATGCTCAGTTTGAAGAATGCATTGTTTATGTTTAGATACAACTTATCATGGTTCTTTTCCTTGGCTTTTGACTGTGTGATTAACAATGATCTGTGTATACGCACATGGATCATTTGTATATTAAAACTGATCTCTGTACCAAAATGTTAATAGCTATAAAATGGCGGCGCTATAATGGCGCGGCCCCTGCAGTTCGTCTGCCTTTTTTTATTTTTGTCCCGTTTACTGTGGTTTTTATATTGTTTTTTATATTGTTTTTTAACTGTGTATATGTGGGGGGCGGGTGGGGGAAACTTTTGAATCTCTTCCCTGCACGGGAGACCCAACCTTTTCCCGGTCGGGTCTCCATTGTCGTTGGGGCCTAGCACCGTGGAGCGGCCTCCAGCTGGAACGACCTGGCGGCTCCAGTCGCGGAGCCTGCAGACTTGCCATCGTGGGGCTGGCCCGCCTCGGAGCGTGGGGAGCTGTGGTGGCGCGCGGCTGCGACCAGTCTTCGGGGCTTCGGGGGCAAGTCTGCAGGCCTGTGGACGGTGACATCGGGAGCTCGCAGGTCCCTGGTGGCAGACTGCTTTTCGGAGCTCCCGCGGCGGATGCTTCTCCCGCCCGAGTTGCGGGGCTGAAAACGGCCCGGAGCGGGGCCTGACATCGCCAGGCGTGGCTTTAACGACCGCGGGACTTACCGTCGCCCGCTGGGGGCTTTAACATCGGGAGAGCAGGGGAGAGACAAGACTTTGCCTTCCATCACAGTGAGGAGGAGACACACTGTGATGGATGTCTGTGTGAATTAAGTTGGTTGTGTGTCTTGTATAATTGTTTATTTTTGTTGTATGGCTGCAGAAACCAAAGTTCCTAATGGAAAAATAAAGCTCATTGTAAAATAGATATTAAATTATGGATATTTTTTTACTAAACTAGCCACCTGATTGTAAGAAGTTAATAAGTTGCGAGAATTATGGGGTTTTGAAGATTGAGCCTATGGTTGGTTTGCATCAGAAAGCACAATATGTATGTAACATTTGATCTTATGTTTGCTAAACCTGTTTAGAAAAGCCTCTCAGTCTGATTTACCCAATATCTGTGCCAAAATCATCATTGACCACACAAGTGGATAATAATAGAATTTAACTTTGGCAATGATACGAGTCGCAACTGTTTACTCATACAAGGTGACTAGTCATTGTGCAAACCTGGTATTTTCATATTGTTAATAGAATATCTGCTGTTTTTCATTTTAGGCAGTGCACAGATTCTACCGATATTGCAGCTGGAAAGCAGGAGAGTACGTTGAATGGTTATGGTTTGGTTTATCTACCACAATGAAATATTTGCATTAGAAACAAAAGACTACAGCAGGTTCGAAACGCGTGTAAGCTAATCCTGTTCTTATTTATGCTTTTTTCTGTCTTTTATTTTGCTCTTATGGTCTTATAACAGAGTTTGCAATAGCGTGTTAGTTTGGAGAGTTTTGTGCCGAGCATAGCTGCCCAAAGTGTAAATATAGTTAATGTTCATACGTTATAGGAGCAGAAATAAGCCATTCAGCCCATCAAGACTACTCCGCCATTCAATCATAGCTGGTCTATCTATCCCTATCAACCCCATTCTACTGTCTTCTCACTGTAACTTTTTACACCCTTATTAATCAAGAAACTGTCAATTTAAAAATACCCAAAGATGGCACCCACAGCTGTCGGTGACCATGAATTCCACAGCTTCACCAGCTTCTGACTGAAGAAATTCCTCCTCATCTCCTTTCTAAATGTATATCCTTTTATTCCGAGGCTGTGCCCTGTGGTCCTAGACTCTCCCACTATGGGCAACATCCTTTCAGCATCCACTCTACCCAGGCCTTTCATTATTCGGTAAGTTTCAATGAAATCACCCCTCATCCTTCTATACTCCAGCGAGTACAGGCCCAGATTCTTCTAATGCTCATCATACGTTAACCCAATCATCCCCGTGAACATTCTTGTAAACCTCCTCTGAACCTCTCCAATGCCAGCACATCCTGATCTTCCTGATATACTAGTGGCCAGAGGATCTGGGGTGACGGAGGTACTAAAGGAAATCCACATTAGGCAGGAAATGGTGTTGGGTAGACTGATGGGACTGAAGGCTGATAAATCCCATGGGCCTGATGGTCTGCATCCCAGGGTACTTAAGGAAGTGGCTCTAGAAATCGGGGATGCATTGGTGATAATTTTCCAATGTTCTATAGACTCAGGATCAGTTCCTGTGTATTGGAGGGTAGCTAATGTTATCCCACTTTTTTAGAAAGGTGGGAGAGAGAAAACGGGGAATTATAGACCAGGTAGCCTGACATCAGTGGTGGGGAAGGTGCTGGAGTCAATTATAAAAGATGAGATAGCCGCACATTTAGATAGCAGTAACAGGATCGGTCCGAGTCAGCATGGATTTATGAAGGGGAAATCATGCTTGACTAATCTTCTGGAATTTTTTGAGGATGTAACTAGGAAAATGGACAAGGGAGAGTCAGTGGATGTAGTGTACCTGGACTTTCAGAAAGCATTTGATAAGGTCACATATAGGAGATTAGTGGGCAAAATTAGGGCACATGGTACTGGGGGTAGAGTGCTGACATGGATAGAAAATTGGTTGGCAGACAGGAAACAAGGAGTAGGGATTAACGGGTCCCTTTCAGAATGGCAGGCAGTGACTAGTGGGGTACCGCAAGGCTCGGTGCTGGGACTGCCGCTATTTACAATATACATCAATGATTTGAATGAAGGGATTCAAAGTAACATTAGCAAATTTGCAGATGACACAAAGCTGGGTGGCAGTGTGAACTGTGAGGAGGATGCTATGAGAATGCAGGGTGACTTGGACAGGTTTGGGGTGTGGGCAGATGTATGGCAGATGAAGTTTAATGTGGATAAATGTGATGTTATCCACTTTGGTATCAAAAACAGGAAGGCAGATTACTATCTAAATGGTGTCAAGTTGGGAAAAGGGGAAGTACAACGGGATCTGGGGGTCCTTGTTCATCAGTCTATGAAAGTAAGCATGCAGGTACAGCAGGCAGTGAAGAAAGCGAATGGCATGTTTGCCTTTATAACAAGAGGAGTCGAGTATAGGAGCAAAGAGGTCCTTCTGCAGTTGTACAGAGCCCTTGTGAGACCACACCTGGAGTATTGTGTGCAGTTTTGGTCCCATAATTTGAGGAAGGACATTCTTGCTATTGAGGGAGTGCAGCGTGGGATTAAAAGGTTAATTCCCGGGATGGTGGGACTGTCATATGCTGAGAAAATGGAGTGGCTGGGCTTGTACACTCTGGAGTTTAGAAGGATGAGAGGGGATCTTATTGAAACATATAAGATTGTGAAGGGTTTGGACACGCTAGAGGCAGGAAACATGTTCCTGATGTTGGGGGAGTCCAGAACCAGGGGCCATAGTTTAAGAATAAGGGGTAAGCCATTTAGAACAGAGACGAGGAAACACTTTTTCTCACAGAGAGTTGTGAGTCTGTGGAATTCTCTGCCTCAGAGGGCGGTGGAGGCTGGTTCTCTGGATACTTTCAAGAGAGAGCTAGATAGGGCTCTTAAAGATAGAGGAGTCAGGGGATATGGGGAGAAGGCAGGAACGGGGTACTGATTTGGGATGATCAGCCATGATCACATTGAATGGCGGTGCTGGCTCGAAGGGCCGAATGGCCCACTCCTGCTCCTATTGTCTATTGTCTATCCCTCCTCAGATATGGGGCCCAGAACTACTCACAATACTCCAAATGCAGTCTGCACGATGCCTTATAATGCCTCAGCATTACATCCCTGCTTTTATATTCTAGTCCTCTTGAAATGAATGCTAACATTGCATTTGCCTTCCTTGCTACCTATTCAACTTGCAAATTAATGTTTTGGGAATCCTGCACCAACACTCCCGTGTTCCTTTGCACCTCCGATTTCTGAATCCTCTCCCCATTTAGAAAATAATCTACACCTTTATTTCTACCGTCAAAATGCATGACCGCACACTTTGCTATGTTGTATTCCATCTGCCACTTCTGTGCCCACTCTCCCAACCTGTCCAAGTCCTTCTGCAGAATTTTTGCTTCCTCTACACTACCTGCCCCATCACCTATCTTTGTATCATCTGCAAACTTGGCCACATCGCCATGAATTCCATCATCCAAATCATTAATATAGAATGTGAAAAGTAGCAGCCCCAGCATCAACCCCTGCAGAATGCTACGAGTCACCAGCAGTCAACCAGAAAAAGACATCTTTATTCCCATTCTTTGCCTTCTGCCATTCAGCCATCTTCCATCTAAAAGCATGGGCACTCATCTTGTTTATCAGCCTCACATTTGGCACTTTATCAAAGGCCTTCTGAAAATCCAAGTAAACAATATCCACTGACTATTTTTTGTCTATCTTGCTCTTTACTTCCTCAAAGGATTCCAAAAGATTTGTCAGGCAAGATCTCCCCTTCACAAATCTATGCAGACTTTGGCCTATTTTATCATTTTTTGCTTCATGCTCAGTAACCTCATTCTTAACAATGGATTCTGAAATCTTACCAACCACTAAAATCAGGCAACCGGCCTATGGTTTCCCCTCATTTCCCTCGCTCCCTTCTTGAACAGCGGAGTAACATTTGCAATTTTCCAGCCATTAGGACCATTCCTAACTCTAGTGATTCTTGAAAGATCACGACTAATGCCACAATAAAACTACCGCTTTCAAAACCCTGGGGTCTAGTCCATCTGATCCAGGTGACTTGTCCACCTTCAGACCTTTCAGCTACCCAAGCACCTTCTCCTTAGTAATAGCAACACCACCGATTTCTAACCCCTGACTCTCTTGAATTCCTGGCACATTGCTGGTGTCTTTCACTGTGAAGACTGACACAAACATCTTATTCAATTTGTCCGCCATTACTTTATTCCTCAACATTACCACTTCAGCATCATTTTCCAGCTATACAATGTCCACTCAACTCTCCTTTACTCTTTATATATCTGAAGAAAGTGTTCTGGAGATATTGTCCTGGAGATATTGGCCAGTGAATGGACACTGACAATTGGTTACTAGGGAGAAGGAATGGGTGACCTTTCGGGTCGAGACCCTTCTTCAGACTATAAACGTCACCCATTCCTTCTCTCCAGAGATTCTGCCTGTCCCGCTGTTACTCCAGCATTTTGTGTCTATTTTTGGTTTAAACCAGCATCTGCAGTTCCTTCCTCGACAATGGGTTACTTATCCTTCTGATGAATTTAGTGGGTTTTCATTTGAAACAGTGATGGTACCGTTTTTCCGAGTGCTTTGAGATGACTACATCAGATAATCCGGATATCAGAAGCATAAAGGACGGAGATCATTGCTGACTGGTTTGCTGTGAGTCGTGACCTTTTTGTAACATTACTGCAGAGTATGCTTGATTAGAGCAAGATAAAAATATAGATGGAAACAGAAGGCGAGAAACAACTGGGCTGAGTTTATTTACTGTCAATAAAGCATCTCACATCTCCAAAAACATTTTCACATGAAGGGGGATAAGTGACTGTAGTGACAGTGTGCTTCTTTTGCAAGTGCAAGCAAATGGACAAAGGTTAAGCTCAAAACCAAACATCCTTTTTGAAGGCAAAACTGCTGTGTCTAGGTACAACAGTGTGCCAAGAGTCACAGCATGTGATACAACATAGATCTTAAAGGTGCCCTACATATGTCTGACTGACTTCCCCTTGAAAAGGAAATAAACCCATATAATTAAAAAAAAGAACAAGGTACACATTCACAGATCTGGTTATATATTTCATATACAGTTAGACATTGAACTGATTATGATCTCTTGGTCTCTTCTTTCAATGAACCTTTAATATAAGCTATACTTGACATGAATAAAGTATCCACTTCAGGAACTGGTAACTCGTGGATAATTTATCCCTGTGGGTTTCCTACATAGCTTGTTTCAACTCCTACTCTACAATTCCTGCCTCATGACTTTGAATGCACTATGTTACTTATTCTGAACACCATCATTTTAGTGTTATCTGTGTGCATTAACTGTGTGTTAATATGAATGTTAAAGCAGACTCCAATTATTCTTTCAGATATTGTGTTTGGTGATTTACTGGATTCTGTGAACTCAGTGATCATTGCGTTTTAAAACTCACCATCGTACTGTTTCTGTGCTCGCTCTTGCATGCTAACTCCCCCTATGACTCACTGAAGCCATCTGGTCTGCCAACTTCAGTGACATAATGTCAACCCCTCTTTTCTGTGGAAAGTTGTCAAACCTTTAATTACTTGCGGGGCTGTCTTCTGTCCTGTTCTCTGCTTGCTCTGCTAGATTGCACTGACATTGCAACATGGACATGGACCAGTTACAATTCGCATACCGTCCGAACAGGTCCACGGACGATGCGGTCTCCCAGGTTTTGCACACCGCTCACTCTCATCTTGACAGCCAGAAGGGGGGCTACGTGAGGATGCTGTTCATAGACTTCAGTTCATCCTTCAACACTATAGTCCCCACCAGACTGGCCGAGAACCTACTGGAATTAGGGCTCAACACCCCCCTGTGTGCCTGGACCCTGGACTTTCTCACCGCCAGGCCCCAGGTAGTCAAGATGGGAGGGAATACATCGAAGTCCCTCACCCTGAGCACAGGATGCCCCCAGGGTTGCGTCCTCAGCCCCCTACTGTACTCCCTGTACACACATGACTGCGTGGCCAGGTTCAGCTCCAACTCAATCATCACGTTTGCTGATGATACTGTGGTGGTGGGCCTGATCTCAGACAACAATGAGAAGGCCTACCGGGAGGAGGTGGCTGATCTGGCACTCTGGTGTCAGGACAACAGACTCCTCTTGAACATAAAAAAAAACTAAGGAGCTGATCGTGGACTTTAGGAGGGCACATCATCCGAGGACGTACACACCATTGAGGATAAATGGGGATGCTGTGGATAGGGTGAGCTGTTTTAAATACCTGGGAGTCCACATCTCTGAAGATATGACATGGACATCACACGCTGCAGCACTCATGAGTAAGGCAAGGCAGCGTCTTTACCACCTCAGGCAATTGAGGAAATTCAGAGTGTCTCCGAAGATCCTCCAGTGCTTTTACTCAGCGGCTGTGGAAAGCATCTTGTCCGGAAATATTACAATCTGGTTTGGGAATTGCTCTGCCCAGGACAAGAAGGCTCTGCGGAGAGTAGTGCGTTCGGCCGAATGCACAATGGAAACTACACTCGCCCCTCTGCGGAACTATACATCCGGAGGTGCAACTCCAGAGTCAATAAGATCATGGGAGACCCCTTCCACCCCTGCAACGGACTGTTCCAGCTGCTCCGGGTCAGGCAAACGCCTCCGTTGCCATGCTGTGAGAACAGAGAGGTTGAGAAGGAGTTTCTTCCCAAAGGCCATTAGGACTGTAAACTCCTATCTCACCAGGGACTAACTTTACTGTACCACTCTACTGGTTTTAAAATATTGCTGTTTTTTTGTTTTCCCCCTGTTTTTTTCCCCTTTTTCCTTCCGCCCACAATATTTAATATGTAAAAGAATATGTGATTCTATTCTTCCATTCTGTTTGTAGTTTGTTGTTTGTTTGTTTTTTGCACAAAGTCCGCGAGCATTGCCACTTTTCATTTTACTGCACATCTCGTATGTGTATGTGACAAATAAACTTGACTTGACTTGACTTGACATTGAGAAGTCCATGGCTGCTGTAATATCCTTCAGAGGTTCTTCAGAGCTTTGGGACTGCTTCCGCATTGTTGTATTCAGTCAGTCGGCACGAGATTCAGCCCACTCAGTTCTGCTTGGATCAATAGTTTTGTAGCTTCCCCTCAAAACCCAGGCACTTTATTTTCACTTCATCTATTGTCTTTGTCACACCCGATCTATATTGCTTCTCTGCCATGCCTTGTGCTGAGACCGGTGCTTTTCTCCTTGTTTTAGACTCTTACAGTGGCACAGTTGTTTTCCAAATAATGTAGACGATTGGTTCTCTTACTTTGATCAGCCGATTATGAACTATTCCTCTGAACCACCCATCCCGAGGTCTGTGGACTGGTTTTTTACTGACCCTGGTATGTATGGCACTTCTGTAATGGTCACCCACCACCCAGGGAGGGCAAAAACAGTAGGTGCTCCATCAACTTACCCTCCAAATTGCACACCATCCTGACTTGGAAATATATTGCCCGTTTTTCATTATCATTGGAAGTCCCTCTCCAACAGCACCATGAGGTATAGCTTCACAATTACTTTCTCAAGGGCAGTCAGAGATAGGCAACAAATGCTGATCTTGACAGAGACATCTGGATTCCAAAAAATAATTGAGAAAATGGATTAATCTTAAACAAAAAAGTCAGAGATTGAATGTCTAACAATTATTAATGTTTTAAAAAACAAAGTAGAGAGGACCAAGAAATTAAGATGGTGATCTAAAGTTTGCTAGCATAGAATTAATGGAAGCAGAAACAGGAAATTATTTTGAAGAGGAGAATATGGAGAGATGGAAAGAATGTAAAGATATATGTCATATGAAATATGGTAAGCTCAAGGCTAAGGCAAGAAATGTTTGCCTTTCCGATCTAGTGACCTGATTTTGTGTAGGTGTCTCCTTTGTTTGGGGTTGCAGCTGGTTGAGTTGAGGGCGGGTTTGGTCGTGATGGTGGACGCCCCCTGCGGAGGGGTTGTGCCACCTGCACTGGTTTGTCAACGTCCAAGTGTGCCGGCTTAAGACGGCACACGGAGACAGTCTTGTGTCTGCCGCCCATGCCGATGATGAAAGCCGTGGCGTCGTTTTGCAGTACTCTTAAGGGTCCCTCGTAAAGATTTTGCAGTGGTGTACGGTGGGAATCTTGGCGAAGGAAGACGTACTGGCAGTCCTGGAGGTCGGGTGGGACGTACGTGGTTGTGAGACCGTGTCGGGACGTTGAGTAGAGAAAGCCTGCCCGCCTTCTCACGGAGGCGTGTCAGCATGGTTGTGGACGGTGTTTGATGTCCATGCGCCACTGGGATGAAGTCCCCTGGGACCGTAAGCGGGGCGCCTTACACCAGTTCGGCCGAGGTAGTTTACAGGTCTTACTTTGGGGCAGTGCGTATACCTAGCATGACCCACGGCAATTCGTCCATCCAGTCTGGGCCCGTGAGCCGTGCCTTGAGGGATGCCTTCACGTGCCGGTGAAAATGTTCCACTTGGCCATTTGCTCAGTGTGGTGCAGTTGTGCATGCCGTTGTGTGGTGCAGCTTAGTGCCAGGCAGCCGGGCCATTGCTGACCACGGCTCAGAGGTGAACTGCGCACCTCTGACGGAGGCGAAATTCTGCAGCGGCGCCTTGATGTGTCGCTGAATCTTAGAGGTTTGACAGGGGATGCATCCTCTGGCCCAGTTGCCGACCTGTTTGTGCAATCTGTGCCACGTGAACTTGGCTGCCACCAGTGCCGTTGTTGCCCGGATGGAAGGGTGAGCTAGACCGTGAGCCATGTCGAAAATCCGGCGGCGCCACGCAGCGGGGATGATGTGTCACGGCTGTCCCGTAGACACATCACAGAGGAGTGTGGTGTCAGCGGGCCCGAATCGCATATCCTCCAACAGCAGGCCTGAGATGGTGGTGCAGCAGGCGAGCATTTCTTCATCCTCTTGCTGGGCGGCCGCCACAGACGTGTAGTTGACACCTGAGGCCAGAGCGTGGATGGCATTAACGGCGGTGCGGAACAACGCATCTGCAACCTGTTTGCTCTACTCTGCGACGAGCTGGATGCAAGTCGTGTATTCTGAGATGTAGGCCAGGTGGCGCTGCTGTCGGGATGACCAAGAATCAGACACTTTGGCAAAGGCAAACGTGAGTGGCTTGTGGTCGGTGAAAGCTGTGAAATCCCTGCCCTCGAGGAAGTAGTGGAAATGCCGGATGGCCAGGTAAAGGGCAAGGAGCTCTCGGTCAAAAGCGCTGGATTTCTGCTCGGGGGGTCTCAGGTGCTGACTGAAAAAGGCGAGGGGCCGCCAGCTACCATTGATCAGTTGTTCCAGCACTCCACCCACATCTGTACCAGATGCGTCGACCATAAGAGCTGTTGGTGCGTTGGCCCGTGGATGTACCAGCATCATTGCCTTTGCCAGCGCCTCCTTGGCGTTGTCGAACATGGCCGTGTCGTCCCAAACGAACTCCTTCGGCATGTTGGCCAGGACCTTGAACAGCGGTTGCATGATCCTGGCGGTTGCTGGCACGAAGCGGTGGTAGAAGTTGACCATGCCGACAAACTCTTGGAGTCCCTTCACAGTACAGGGTTTGGCAAACTTGCGAATGGCCTCGACCTTGGTCGGGAGCGGGACCGCTCCACGAAGGTTGATGTGGTGGCCGAGGAAGTTGATGGAAGTGAGGCCAAACTGACACTTGGCAAGGTTGATGGCCAGGCCATGCTCGTTGAGCCTCTGGCAAAGCTGCCGGAGGTGTGTGCGGTGTTCGTGGCGAGAGCGGCTGGTGACTAGGATGTCGTCGAAGTAGATGAACACGGTCCACCCCGCGACCCACCGTGTCCATGAGCCATTGGAATCTTGGACAGCATTCTTGAGGCCGAAAGGCATGCGCAGGAACTCAAAGAGCCCGAACGGGGCGATGAGGGCCGTCTTGGGGATGCCGTCTGGGTGGACACGTACCAGGTCGATCTTGGAAAATACCTTGTCACAGTCCAGGTTTGCTGTGAAGTCCTGGATGTGAGGGACAGGTTACCGGTCGGCTGTTGTGCCCTCGTTGAGACGTCTTTGGTCTCCACAGGGTCTCCAGCCCCCAGGTGCTTTGGGTTCCATGTTGCGGAACTCGTCTTTGGCCAGTTTGGAGCTTGTTGGGGGACACCCTGCGTGCGCGTACATGGAGTGGCGGTCCGGTGGTGGGGATATGGTGCTCCACCCCATGCTTGGGGCTGGCCGTTGTGAACTGGGGTGTTATGATGTCAGGGAAATCGGCCAAGATCCTGGCATACTCGTTGTCAGAGAAGGTCACTGAGCCGAGGTGGGGCGCAGTCAATTCGGTGTGGCGCAGGGCGATCGACTCGAACGTCTCAGAATTAACGACCAACAGGGAAGTCGGCGTCCAGCAGCGGTTGTGAGACGTTGGCGATGGTAAAGGTCCAATTGAAGCGACAGGAGTCAAGTTGAGCGGGATGGTGCGGACCCTGTATGTTCTGATGTTGCTGCTGTTGGCGCCGTTCAGGGGAGGCCCTTTCTTTTCAGAACGAGTGTGGGTGCCCAATGGGGGCAAAACACTGAGCTCCACTCCCGTGTCAACGAGAAAACGCCCCCCCGAATGACGATCCCAGGTGTAGAGGAGGCGATGTTTTTTTCCGGCCGCAATTGCCACTACCGACGGCCGGCCGAGGCGTTTCCCGGATGCGTGCGGGATGGTCGCCATCGGCGTGCCTCGGAGCCCCACCTTTGGTGGTAGTAGCACCACTTGTCCTTGCTGGCACCATTCATGGCCAACTTCACTGCTGCTCCTTCCGTGGAGGCTGGGACCGCCCGTATGACCTGCTGAGGCATGCCGACACCCGACTGATAGTGGCTCCACCCTGCTCTTTGGCCTGTCACAGCACGTCCGCATGGGCTGCCAGCCGTCGTGGGTCGGTGAAATCGTGAACCGCAAGGAGCAGGCAGATGTTCTCAGGCATCTGCTCGAGGAAAACCTGTTCGAAAAGGAGGCAGGTCTTGTGTCCATCCATTAAGTATGTTACAATACTTACCTTCAGCGGCGCTGCAGTTCTGTCACTGCCCGTGTGCGCGACTTTGGCGCCTTTGAGAAGGGGGCGGGTTTAAAATGCGGTATTTCTCCAGACTATTCAAATCGATTTTGTAAAGGCTGTTTAGAAGCTGAAGAAAAATCGCTTCGACATCGGTTTTATTAAATTTATTTTAAACTGGACAGGATAATTTCATAATAGGAGTAAATTAAAAAGCATCTTCTAAAGCCGTCAAAGCCGACAACGGGGACGGATTTCACGCACGGGACAAGGCAAGGTACACCGTTTATTTTTTCATATAAACTAGCTTCTTAGGATGCCTTTAATAAAAATTTCAATTTGCGAAAATGTGATTATTTAAATATACCAACCGGCAGTATTTTTCCTGCCGATATTGGGGTTTAATTCAGTGCAAATGCAACGTTCCAAACCAGCGCGTTCCACAAAATCCCACTCGCAAGATGATTTAAATGCCCATTAATTTACATGAATTAAACACTAAATTCCTTTCATTTGGCCCATAAATTCATGACAATGAGATTTAAAAATCATGTTATATTGTGAATTCTTGTGTGAATGTTATTTGGACACTTAAGCTTTTTAAAAATGTTAACCTTTTCTTAAGAAATGGATAGATGTTTAGATCTAGTAATTGAATTTTGTAATTAGCTACAATTGGGTAACTAACTAATTATATGCTTTAATTTCAGGTCATCCAAGTAACATTGTTTCATATTTGTTTCAGAATGCTTCAATCTATAATAACTGAAAATTTCATTCAGTGCTCTTAATTTTTAAGAAAGTTATGGGCTTTTGACTGTCCTTGATCACAGCTTTTTTGTTAAGTCTATGGAAAAGCAATAGGGAACAAGATGCTAATTTCCAAGTATGAAAATGGCCATAACTTGTTTAATACAAGATATGAAAGTGAATTAGGTGTCAAATTAAACTTCTTTTTATGCTTTATTTGATGGGATAAATTGCAGACTAGATTTTTTAAATCTCAAAATTTTGTAACATTGCTACATCCATCAGGGCGAGCATTTTGTTCATGAGCACGGACGGTTTGCGGTTGACTAGGCCATCCATGTGCAGGAGTTTTGCCGTCCTGTCACGGCGGCTGAGACCGAATGTGTTCTTGAAGAGCGTCTTGATCCCTTCATACTTGTTGTCGGCTGGTGGCTGGCGAAGGTAATCGATGAGGCGCCCGGCGGTTTCCTGGTCCTGCGCACTGACCATGTAGTAGCACTTGGTGACGTCGGCAGTTATCTGGCGGATGTGGAATTGGGCTTCGGCTTGTTCAAACCACACTTGGTGCTGTGATGTCCAGAAGGTGGGCAGTTTGAGTGAAACTGCGTTCTGCTGATCTGGGTTGTCTCCTCCAGGCATAATGAAATCCAAAAGAGGCCGTTTTGGATCGTGGGTGGGGTCACCACTGAAGAGGTTCACGTGTTGTATAAACATTCAGTTTAATATTTAAACGATACAGCTCAACAATTAGTACAAAAGGGCAAGATGTGTTAATGTGTTGACTAGGTCCGTCGTCACTTTAATAGTTATTGTGGTTTAACTATATTCTTTATATGTTAATTGAGTTAAGAAACAGTAAAATAGCATGGTTAAATGTACGGATAAATTTTATAGGGAGGAGGGGTTTCAACTCCCTGGTCATTGGAAGTAGTTCTAGGGGTGATGGTGATGGGATCTTTAAAGGCTGGATAGACTGGACATCACCAGTCCTGGGACCAGCATCTTTGCAGTGAGGTTCACTAACGTTGTGTGCAAAGGTTTGGTGGGGAGATGTTTGGGTAGAAGAAGGCGACATTAACTTAGAAAATAAATGTGCAAAAAGGACTAAAGGGGCTGTCCCACTTGGGCGACCTAATCCGCGAGTTAAGAAGAGTGTCTTCGACCATCAAGCTTGAGGGCACTCGCCTGGAAAACCTCCAGCTGGATCGACCGTCCGCGTTGAAACCGCAAGCTGGATCGACCGACCGCGCACACACACACACACAAACACATCGCAAAGGCGGGGGCCAGGGAAAGCGGGGGAGCGCTGCCTGAAATTCACACCCGCAATTAAGAGGTAGGTAAAACGGCTGCAAAGTAACGGTAAGTCCTTTAGAGATTATGGGGGGGGAGGGGGGAGAAGGGCGAGAGAAGGGGAGAGAAGTATAATAAAGTTTAGCGGGCATTTTACCTACTGGTAGGTTTTCCTTGGTCCTGAAAACTCCAATGAGCCAAAATGCCCGGTCAGTGAAGGAGATTGCCTACGGCTGCCCTCAAATGCCTGTAACTAAATAGTGACCCCACTCCACTGCACTACCAGTTAAAAAGAGCCATGCCGACCAAATTTTAATCGCGGAAAAATTTTCAACATGCTGAAAAAATGTCCGCGACCTAGCTGAGGCCACGAGTATTCAGGAACTTACTTCGAGCATGAAGGAGAGTTCCAGCAACCTCATAGGACCTCCTAGGACCACGTGTCGACCATGCTGTGAGTTTGAAGGTCGAAGACACTCTTCTCAACTCGCAGATTAGGTCACCCAAGTGGGACAGCCCCTTAAGTGCAATGTATAGCATCAGAAAAAGAAGTATTTTGGAAGGTTAGACCGAGAGTAAAAAATGGTTTAATATGTTTATAAGTCATGCATTGAAACACAGGAAGCATATTAAAGAAGGATGGTCAGGTGCAGGTGCAATAAACCTTGAGAGACAACATTGTTTGTGCCAAGAGCAGAGATTTGTTTAAACAAAGGACAAGAATGCATTCTAAATATTCCTGGATACAAGGCATTGAGGAAAGTTGGGAGGGGAACAAAGGAGCTGAATTGGCCATGTTGGTTAGTGGAGGGCATTGTGGTGCTGGAAAAGCAGGATATCTTGAAACAACCAAGGGCACAATCTCTTTGTTAAAAGTTAAGATGAATATTCTATAGGTCAAGTATGGGGAAGGACTTTGAGCAGCAAATTTGTATAGAAAATGCAGATATACATGAAAAAGCCATGGCGTAGCCCCTGTCCCACTTACGTTTCCTTGGCACGCTAATTACGCGACCTCGTCGTCGCGTTGAGGCGCACGGGTATCGTGGGACTGCAATATGCCTGCACGCGTATGCGCCACGTCACGCCAGAGGCGCGCAAAGATTTTGTTTCTCTACAAAATCCCGGAGCGCCGCGCGATACCGCGCACAACACCATACCCCTCCGCGCTTCTCCATGCCACCATCCCGTGCGCCTCAACGCGACTACGAGGTCAACGCGACTACATAATTAGCGGGCCAAGGACACGTAAGTGGGACAGGGGCTTAAAGGATAATGGTGGACTTCAAATTATCTAAAGTAGACTGGGATAGCAGTAACACAAAGGAAAAAGGGGAGGGGGGCGGGGTTAGACGTATGTTCAAGAGGACTCTTTCCATTGATACATTTCAGGCCCAACAAGGAAGGCAGTATTGCAGAACTTGGTTGTGGGAAATACCCACCCCTGTCTCTTTTGAGGGATATGTAGCCCTTGCTTCAGGCATACTCTGGCATGCTCCCTTGCCTCTCTTTCCATTATGTTGATGACCATACTGGTCCTGCTTCCCACTCTTATAATGAACTCAAATGTTTCATCATGTTTGCTATTAATTTCTGCTCGGCTCTCTCTTTTTTAACCCTTTCTTTCCCATTCTTGGCTTCTCAATATCCACTTTAGAGGATGATTGAACAATCAGTGAAACTAAGCAGGATGACAGTGAAACTTGTAGGACGACTGGGGCAGAGGAGGGAGAGAGAATGAATGCAAGGGTTACTTGAATTTAGAGAAATCTATCTCATACTGCTGGGTTGTAAGCTACTCAAGCAAAATATGAAGTGCTGTTCCTCCAATTTGTGTTTGGCCTCACTCTGACAGTGGAGGAGGCCCAGGACAGAAAGGTTAGTGTGGGAATAGGAAGGGGAGTTGTCCTGGTGAAGATACCATCCAAGATTTATTTTTCCACAACTGTAGTTTACTCTCCATACTCGATGACTGGGCTCTCAACAGCACCTGCTCCATTCCTTGTACTTTTTCTCACACTCTTCTCCTCCCGCTGACAACAAGGATAGGGTTCCCCTTGCAATCATCTTCACCCCATTTGTTAAATGTGATTTCCACTGCATTTGCTGCGATACTTTCTTCATGCATATCTTCTCTTTCAGCAGCCCAAAGCGCCTTCCCTCCAAACCTCTCTTGTTTACTCTTCCATCTCCAACAAAGAGCATTCACCTTCTCGGGCATCTTCTAATTCAATTATCCTTTTTCTTCTTCTTCCTCCCCCCACCCCCTCCCCCCTGAATCCCTAACCATCAAATGCATTGTAGACTCAATTTATATTACATATTTGCATTTCTTGTGCATCATACAAATACACAGGCTTACTATCATCTGTATCATGGAAATGTTTGGGCTCTAGGTAGGGCAAAGGGAATCTCAGGAAACAGGCATGACTGAAATCATGCTCTTTAATATTTTAGCATGACCTTTACATAGAACATAGAATAGTACAGCACAGGAAGAGACCTTTTGTCCACAATGTCCAAGCCAATATGATGCAAAGTTAAACTAACATATTTTGCCTGCACATAATCCAAATCCCTCCACTCCCAGCATATTCGTGGGTCTATCTAAAAGCCTCCATGGCAGAACGTTCCAGACACCCACCACTCTCTAGGTTAAAGATTTAGAACATAGAAAAGTACAGCACAAGAACAAGCCCTTGAACCTACAATGTCTGTGCCGAACATGATGCTAAGACCATCACTTATCTGACAGCATAACCCATATCACTCCATTCCCTGCATATCCATATGCCTATCCCAAAGGCTCTTAAATGTCACTAACGTACAGTATCTGCTTCAACCACCAATCCCTGCAACAGGTTCAAGGCACTCACCACCAATTGTATAAAAAACTTGTCCCACACATCTCCTTTAAACTTTGCCCCTCTCATCTTAATGCTATGCCCTCCAGTATTTGATTTTTCCATTCTGGAAAAAAAGATTCTGACTGTCTACCCTATCTATGTGTCTCATAATGTTGCTCCACATATCCCCTTTAATCTTTCCCCCTCTCACCTGAAAGCTATGTCTTCTCGTTATTGATATTTCCACTCTGGGAGAAAAGCTCTGATTTTTTTAATCCTATGTATGCCTCTCGTGATTTTCAAAAATCATTTCACGTTTCCCCTCAGCCTCTGACACTCCACAGAAACTAGTGGAGAAACATAATTAATTCTGATTTCATAAGGCACTGAAAATTCTCCACAGATACACAACAACGACAGAGAATCATTAAATTTAGATAACATTAATGATTCTGCTTCAGTTAAGCATCAGATTAACTGTTCATGATAACCTGTTAATGATAAATAGTTACCAGGAACTCATAGATCATAGATTAGAGCGGCACGGTGGCGCAGCAGTATAGTTGGTGACTTACAGCGCCAGGTTTGATTCTGACTACGGGTGCCGTCTGTACGGAGTTTGTTCATTCTCCTCCCCATGTTTTCTCCCCATGTCGTGGGGTTTTTCCGAGATCTTCAGTTTCCTCCCACACTCCAATTACATACAGGTTTGTAGGTTAATTGGCTTGGTGTAATTGTAAATTGTCCCTGATGTGTAACATAGTGTTAATGTGCAGGGGTCGCTGGTTGGTGCGGACTTGGTGGGCTGAACGTCCTGTTTCAACGCTGTATCTCTAAATTAAACCAAACTAAACAAATAGATGTGGAAACTGTGCTCACTAGAACCAGAGATTCTGTCAGTAACAGTTCATATTCAGCTGCTCCTGTCTGAAGAAAGGTCTCGACCCGAAACGTCACCCATTCCTTCTCTTCAGAGATGTTGCCTATCCCGCTGAGTTACTCCAGTATTTTGTGTCTACCCAGAAATAACATCCTGAATGTGTGTACTCATTGTTAACTTAAATGTGCTAAATTAGAAATGATGTTACACTTGCTCTGATCCATTGCTGAACTCCAGAGAAAAGCCATCCATGTTGGAATTTCCCACCTTCACACTGTGGAATTTGTTTATTTCCCAATTAACCCAATTAGGTCAAGTTAGGTGGAGGATCGGAGTATCCATTAATTTGAATATGGATTCCTGGCCCATGGATTAGGAGGCGAAAACGTATGTGATTTATTTATTTATTGATCTACCTATCTATTTATTTTGTTGCTTTTAACTTGTTAGTGTTTTTATGTCCCACAATTTACAATTCTTGGTCATTTCTACTTATTTTTATTACTTAAAGCAATGTGAACTGTTGTTGAAAGTGCCTGGGGAAATTGGTGTGCAAACATATTGCACCTCAACAGGATTAAGGGCCTGTCCCACTGTACGATGCATCCCGACTATTTTTTTTTACTCGTGGACATTTTTCATCGGGATGAAAAAACGTCCCGACTTACCTGATGCCCCGAGTACCTACGATTAGCATAACGAGCCGCTACGAAACATCCACGAACTCTTACGGCCCTCCTACGGACTCATTACGAACATTCTGTGGAGTCTGTGGAATTCTCTGCCTCAGAGGGCGGTGGAGGCAGGTTCTCTGGATGCTTTCAAGAGAGAGCTAGATAGGGCTCTTAAAAATAGCGGAGTCAGGGGATATGGGGAGAAGGCAGGAACGGGGTACTGATTGGGGATGATCAGCCATGATCACATTGAATGGCGGTGCTGGCTCGAAGGGCCGAATGGCCTACTCCTGCACCTATTGTCTATTGCCTATTCTGCAAGTTCGAATCGGGGAAAACTCAGGAGAATTTGTGAATTACCTCGTACAGTGGGACAGGCCCTTTAGGATCAATCTTCTTGTGAGTATATTTACTATAATGACACATGAGACAGTTTAAACTAGCAGCAGGTGGATGGGATGAAAGGTTCAGATTAGGAGAAATGAAAACAGATTAGGAGAAAGGCAGAAAATCAATGAGAGGTTTTGAAACAAAAGAATAGAGTAAATAGAGTATCATTTGGAGAACAATTTTGTGGCAGTGAATAACATTTTGTCAGATATAGAATATTTAAGGAAATGGCCAAGATAAAATAGGAGAAAAGGTGCCGAATTGGAGTGAAGCCAATTGTACTAGACTGAGAAGTAATAAATCAAAAGTGGTTGGAAACAGCTGCTTGAAAGTTAATTGGCCTTAGAAAAATGTGAGGCATTTAAGGAGATTATAGTTGTTATGGGTAAAAATGTTCCCACAAAGAAAAAGAGTGGGACTGCCCTAGATGGCATAATTCATAAATAAAAGGATAAGACAAGAAAGGGAAGCTGATGCCAGTCCATAACGCTTGTCACGGGAAGCTCAGAAGAACACAGAAATTCCAAGGGTATAATTAAAATAGAAATTAGAAAAGCAAAAGGTTAAAAAATATGGGCAAGTAAAATCAAAAAGAATCCAAAGAAGTAAATAAAGTGCAAGAAGATACGAAGAAAGAGTAGTGTTTATTAGGGACGTGAAAGGTGACCTGTGTGGGGGATGCATTGTCTTCAAAGAAACAGGTTGTTATGCCAATACAAGAGATGTTAGATGGATTAGAGCAAAAGAGGACAGATTAAGACATATCGTCTTTAAAAAAAATAGATAAATCACCAGGTCCTTGGGAAATATATTCCAAACTGTGAAAAGGAGCGCGAGCAGATTGGATAAATTCTGACTGCAGTTTCTGAATCTTCCCTGCCTACAGCAATAGTACCAGAGGAAGGGAAGACTGCTAAAGACAATGAGATTAAAAAGAGGTAAACTAAATAATTACAGGGCAGTTAGTTTATCTTTGATTATCCCTATTCCTCAATATAATTTTATTCTGTAAGGGGGCCTCACTAACTTTTCTTATTCCTTTCCTTTTTATATATCAGTAGAAGCTTCTAAAATCTGATTCAATGTTTTTGTTCGAATCGTTTGGTATTCTACTTTCCTTTCTTAATTAATTTCCCTTCCTTTGTTGAATTGTGAAACTAATCCAGTTCTTCAGCTAACTATTCTTTATGGCAACATTTTCCTTTAATCAAATAAAGAGTCATAAAAAACATAATCTGTTCTGACTTGAAACATTTCCTTTCCATTCCCTCCATAGATGCTGCCTGACCTGTTGAGTTCCTCTAGCACTCTTTTATCATTAACTTCTGTTGCAGGACTATTTTTCTCTATAGGTTTTTGTTCCTTAAATGGATATATATTTGTTGTAAACTGTGTAAAAATTAGTTATGTTAGTACTGGCTCATTTAATGCCGTAGCTTTTAATGTTGTTTTCAAATATAAAAACCATTTGTAATTTGCTTTAAACAGATTTAGGACCCTTGTTTCAGAATGAATTAATTCACTTTTTAACTTGACATCAAATCCTATCATTTCCTGGTCACTCTTTCCAAAAGAAAACTAAATTACCTGTTTGTCAATTAACCTTTCTCATTACAAAAGACTAGGTGGGAAATAATTAGTTACCTTATTCTCCACATTCTCATCTAGAAAAAAACACATTTTAATACACTCTATAAAATCCTCCTTTACGCTACTACTACTGGTTTGGTTTATTCAGTCTATGTGTATATTAAAGTTCTCATTGAATATTGTATTATTCTTGTCAAAGGCAGGATCCTCTTGTTAAATTCACTGATTAAAATGGTGCCTTCCACCATGACCATTACTTGGGGACCTACATAGGACTCCCATCAATGTTCTTTGCTCTTCCTCATTCATAACTCTACTCAAGCTAACTCTTCTTCTTGATCTTCTCTGCTAAGAACTTATCCCTCTGCTGCCTTATCCCTTTCCTTAAAAATATAGGTTACCCCTCTTATTTCTTCCATTCTGCCTATCTTTTTTTTTTAAACAAGTATCCAGACTATTTAATTCACTGACTTTGTCACTATGCAACCATATATCAATAATGGTTGTTCAGTTATAGCCAGTTATTTCTATTTGTGCCATTAACTTATGCACGATGTTATGCTCGCATGTGCACATGGATAAAGGGCCTTAAATTTTGTCTTGTTAACATTTTTAAAGCAGGACTCCAGTCTGAAAAGACTGGATCCTTTCCCACCCACCCATCTCCAATCACCACTTCACACCCAATTATCCACCCCCTATGTGCTGCACAACATCACTTCTCCATCATCAACAATAAAAATAAAGGAGGTGGAGAGGCTGTTCAGAAGACATAAAAGCCGGAAATCACCAGGACCGGACAATGTTTCCTCCTCTACTCTCAAGCTCTGTGCCGAACAATTGGCACCGGTCGACACAGACATTTTTAACCAGTCCCTGCAAACATGTATTGTCCCTGCCTGCTTCAAAGTCTCCACTATTGTCCCTTTACCCAAAAAGGCAAGGATTACTGGTCTTAATGACTACAGGCCTGTCGCACTGACCTCTGTAGTCATGAAGACCCTTGAAAGGCTTGTGCTGGCCAAGCTGAAAAATATCATGAACCCCTAATAGATCCGTGGATGATGCAGTCAACCTGGGCCTGCACTTCATCCTCCAGCACCTAGACCGCCAGGGGACCTATGCGAGGATTTTGTTTGTTGATTTTAGCTCTGCATTCAACACCATTGTGCCAGAGCTACTACACTCCAAACTTTCCGAGTTGACTGTGCCTGAACCCCTCTTTGGTGGATCACCAACTTCCTGACAGACATGAAGCAGCATGTGAGGCTGGGAAAGCACATCTCAGACCCGCAAACCCTCAGCATAGAAGCACCACAAGGCTGCGTACTTTCCCATCTCCTCTACTCTCTCTACACCAATGACTGCACCTCCACTGACTCCTCTGTGAAGCTTCTCAAGTTTGCGGACCACACAACCCTGATTGGACTGATCCAGGATGGGGAAAAATCTGCCTACAGACAGGAAGTGACACAGCTGGTGTCCTGGTGCCATCACAACAACCTGGAGCTCAATGCTCTTAAGACAGTGAAGTTGATTGTAGACTTTAGGAGAGTTCCCCCTCCCCTCACCCCACTCACCATCAACAACACCACAGTCACATCTGTGGAGTCTTTTAAGTTCCTGGGAACCATCATCTCCAAGGACCTTAAATGGGGGGCAACCATCGACTCCACAGTCAAAAAGGCACAACAGAGGATGTACTTCCTGCGGCAGCTGAGGAAGCACAATCTGCCACAGGCAATGATGGTCCAATTCTATACGGCCATCGTAAAGTCTGTCCTCACCTTCTCCATCATGGTCTGGTTTGGCTCAGCCACCAAGCACAAAATCCGGAGGTTGCAGCGAATCGTCCGATCAGCTGAGAAGTTTATTGGCTGCAATCTTTCCTCCATAAACGAACTGTACACTGCACGGGCCAGGAAACGAGCGGGTAAGATCATCTCTGATCCCTCTCACCCTGGCCACAAACTCTTTGAATCACTTCCCTCTGGAAGGCGACTCCAGACTGTCAAAGCTGTCTCAGCCAGACATAAGCTTTTCCCATTGAGAGTAGGGAAGATTCAAACAAGGGGACATGACTTGAGAATTAAGGGACAGAAGTTTAGGGGGAACATTAGGGGGAACTTCTTTACTCAGAGTGGTAGCTGTGTGGAATGAGCTTCCAGTGGAAGTGGTGGAGGCAGGTTCGATGTTATCCTTTAAAAATAGATTGGATGGGTATATGGACGGGAAAGGAATGGAGGGTTATGGTCTGAGTGCAGGTAGATGGGACTAGGGGGAAGTATTTATTTTTAATTAAAAAAATTAAAAAATAAAAATTTAAAAAAAATGTTCGGCACGGACTTGAAGGGCCGAGATGGCCTGTTTCCGTGCTGTTATGGTTATATGGTTATATGGTTTTATAATAACAGCTTTTTTCCACGATTAGTAGCTCTACTCAATAACCAAAAATCTGTAGCCTCCTTTTGCTCTGGTATTTTATTTAATTCACATGTTTAATCAATAATGTTTTATTATTAATGTTTAATGTTTTATGTGTAATTCCTAACTGTCACTGTATGTCATGTTGTCACTTGCGAGCGGAGCACCGAGGCAAATTCCTTGTATGTGAATACTTGGCCAATAAACTCCAGTCGTTCATTCATTCATTTTTTTCTCCTTGAAAGTTGATAAAGAGCTGTGGCCAGTGGGACTATGAATGCTGCTGGAACGAGGTTGAGCTCTTATTCAACCAGCATGGGCAGGATGGGCAGAGTGGTCTCCTCTGAAGAAGCTCCCATCTTTGACAGAAAGTGGGGCTCTGCCCCCAGGGTTGCAAGTGTTGTAGACAGTCAGCAGGAGGCCTTTGTCACGGAGACCTTGCTCTGCCTTCTGAATAAAGAGCTTTCACTTGATTGAGGCTCTCTATATCCGGCCCAGGTACCTTGGGCACTGGGCCAAACGTAGCTCCTGGTGATCCAGTATATTTTAAGAATTGCAAACACTACCATCTCTAATTTCCTACTTTACAAATGTAATCATGTGTAACACTGCTTTCAGTGAGGACTTGCATAAAAGCAAAATGAAGGAGATTAATTTAGGTGTGAGTGTGAGTCTCTGTGAAGGGGCCAGGCAGGAAGAGATATCAGCCCCCCTCACTGCGAGAAATAACTTTTGGATGAGCACTGAGTGTTGACACCCAGCCAGAATGGAGGCAGGTGGAGCCAGGATGGAATCAAAGCTTAAACCTCAGGATAGGACATAGTATCACATTTATTTTTCTTGTTTGCATTTTCTCAATAAAAATTAATTTTAAAATTAAAATTAATTATTTTCCAATCCGAAGAGTCAATGACGAACAATAACTACCAGCAGAGGGTGATGTTTAACAGTGTGAGAGAACTGATGGATGTTATGGTAAATGATAATTAGAGAATGTTAACGTGCATTCGTCACTGCTGGCAAGTTCAGCAGTTTATCGGCTGGTGTTTTCCAGCGATTGACTGGAGCGTTCATTGAATTAGAACTTGGCATTCTTTGAGCCTGACAGGAAGTGTTAGTACGGGGGTGGCTGAATGCTACCATGGAAGTGAACTGCAAGGAAGGTATTGTTGGTTGGATTTGCTCATCTTCTCACCATGAATTCATGTGTTTGCTATTTTATTTCATTCCACATTACTGTTGTGTCATACCCTTCTCATCTCTCAGGGCAAACAAAGGCATTCAAGGGGAATGATAGAACCATAATTGGCCCTTGCATTCAGTGCACGTGAAATTTTACATGAGTGATTTACTCAATTGTAGACCATAATATATTCTCTAATTACAAGCTTTGTAATTCCCTGCCCACTTCCTGCTCCTACTCATTTAGTAGGCCTGAAAGAAAACCTGCTTGTGCACTTTCATTTTAATTTGTTTATGAATAGCTCAGTCCAAAAACATATTTAAGCTGATAACTTCCTTGTCCATTGTTAACTGTTTTCACATTGTCCAAAATCAATACTATTTCAGTAACACATATGAACCCTCGTGACAAAGAACTCACACATAGCCAGCCTAACAACATTTTTTATTCAGATTAGCATTTTCAAGCCTAACTTGATTTTAACTGGACAGAATGTGCTTATGAATTGTGCTAAAACTTCAAAAACACCAAACCTTAATTTGATGACGTAAATTGATGTGTGGTTTTATTAAAGGAAAGGACGAAGAATGCTGGAAGGAACAAGGGTGCACCAGACATAAGGAAAATATTTTCAACATTCAACCATAGTTTGGTTTTACAAATTACCGAAATTAACTCCAAATGCTCCAGTCCCAGGTAGGTAGAGTTTTGTCTCATCACAGCGGAGGAACCAAATGGAGTTTAATTTTAGAAGGTGTGGGAAAGAACTGCAGGTGCTGGTTAACTTCGAAGATAGACACAAAATGCAGGAGCAACTCAATGGGTTAGACAGCATCTGGAGAAAAGGAATAGTTGATGTTTCGGGTCGAGACTGAAGAAGTGTCTCGACCCGAAACATCACTTATTCCTTTTAATTTTAGCATGCCCTGATTATGGACAACATTATATTTGCATGATAGAGTTATTAAAGGATACAACACAAAAGGCCATTTGTACCTGTTTTGTTCCTTTTGGGATATCACATTATTTCATTATCATAGTGCTATGTCTTTCAAGTACTGGCAGGCTTTTAGCCTGAGGATGTTGTGGCAGTTCCTCGGGGCAGATGAATGGCAAAAAATACCATACCAGTGCCAAACAATGACTGCCTAAGCCTAAACAATGTTTAGTTAAGTGCCTAAACAATGCCTAACCCTCAACATTCACCATCATGTTTTACCATTACTAAGTCTCCAATGTAAATATCATGGAATAAAAAGAGAAAATGCTGGAAATACTCAACAGGTTAGGTAGCATTTTTGGAAGGAATATGCAGAATTAAAGTTTCAGGTCAATGACCCTTCAGCAGAACTGTGAAAGACGTTTTCATAAATATTGTGGGGTCAATATTAATCAGAAGCATCACTGAAGGCACAAAATCAGATCAAAGGTTGAATAACCTGCACATTCTATCTCCGCAGAGACGTTCCATCAGGTACAATCCCAAAGTCAGGAATATGATGTACCTGGCCGCGCTCTCTAAACCTGTGCGGACCAACTGGCTGGAGTTTTCGGTGGCATCTTCAAACTCTCGCTACTATAGTAGAAGGTCCCCGCCTGCTACCATCATGAACAAGGTAGAGGAGCCTGAGAAGCATTACCTCATGCCTGACACACACACACGCACATGCACACGCACATGCACACGCACACGCACACGCACGCACACGCACACGCACACGCGCACACGCATACGCACGATGTAAGGCCCCGTGAATGGGCCGATTCAGCCCTTAGAAAGCATCTGATACCCGCTTGAATCTTTCAAAAGCTACAATGTGATAAATAACACTTAAACAAATAAAACTGAAGCAAATAAAGTCAAGCAGAAGAACCAACCTTGGAAGGGGGAGAGAGAGAGAGAGATGGGAAAAACATACTAAACAACGTGTGACCTGAATGAGGGACTTACCTGCAAGTCAGCCAGGAAACCCGTTTGACCGGATTCCTTAATGACCTGACCCATTTAAATCCGATACCCATTTAAATCTTTCCCATCCACCAATACATCCAATTAGTTCAAATGGTAATTGTACCCACAACAGACAGCTTTGAGAGGTCAAAACACAATTGGTGACACATTGTGTTAATACGGTGTTAATGGAGACATTTAACAGTGATGCCCCCACTGTCTCGCGGAAAGCGGAGATTTTAATAGGGTTTTTTTCACCAAATTTCGAAATCCGGATTACAAAACATGGGGGGGGATTGTCCCCCACCTCTCAAAACATGGGACAGACGCATCCCCTTGTCCCTCCCAGGATTTCCACCCTGTCAGCACTGAAGCACTACGGACTTTGTGCTACTGTGGTTGCTCTACATCCTTGGGGTTTTTCACTATTGTAGTCTGATGTATTGAGAATAACTGATAATTTATAACATATCTAGTTGTTGTTGCTGTTAACCTGTAGCAAGCAAGACTTTCATTGTTTCGGTTCAAATCTGGCACATAATGACAAATAAAGATTTTTGATGAAATACTTGATGAAGATTATTGAAAAGTAGTCATTAGATCCTTCAGCTTGTCCTCGATCTCTGTTCAAAACTGAGAAACAAGGAACTTCAGGTGCTGGTTTACAAAAAAAGACACAAAGCGTTGGAGTAACTCAACGGGTCAGGCAGCACTCTGGAAAACATGGATAGATGATTTTTCGAGAGGGGGCCCTTCTCAATTTTTCAAAGGTCCTGACCCGAAACATCACCAATCCATGTTTGCCTCACCCGTTGAGTGAGGCAAACATGGTACTCCATCAAGTACTCCAGCACTTTGTATCTTTTCTCCTCCGCAAAATCTGGTTACTGACTTCTGAGAATCTATTTGACAAATCAAGCACAGGCCGGCAAATTTTAGTTGTATTTTCCTTTGTAGCAAGTATATTAATTTCTCAGAAAACAGACACAAAATGCTGGAGTAACTCAGCGGGACAGGCAGCATCTTTGGAGAGAAGGAATGGGTGACGTTTCAGGTCGAGACCCTTCTTCAGACTAGTCATGGGAAAGGGAAACCTTTCTCAGTTCTCAGTTAGGAGTCCTATATTCAATATAATACTCTTGGCATGGTCACACCAAGGCCCTATAACACCTCTGTATGAATTGTCAGCAAGATTTTGTTTTAAGTGCATGAAAGACAAACCAATAACAATCTTTTTCCCATTTATTGTATCTGAGAACTGAAAGATTAGTATTACATTTATATATGACAGCAGCTGTTTTTATTTAGAGTAGTTGATCTTCTTGAATGGAATCCCAATATAATATATGATTATTTTTGTGTTGTTACCATTGGCATAATTACAAAAACTTGGTGAAGGTCCAAAACCAGTCATGCAAATGACCACTAAGACTGAAGTATTTCCGGAGTCGATAGGGTTGGACAGGAGATGGTGCAACATGTCTTGGTTTCAACAAATGTTTGGTAATTTTTAAAACAGACAGGAGTAATTCTTCCCTTGCCAATATTGTTCCCATAATCTTTCTTATCAAATCAGCAGCCCTCTTCACAGATCAAAGAACTCAATAATTACATGTTCATAATCATTGATAACAAACCTGCAAAGATCTTTTTAATCAGGCGCAGAACTTAAAGGAGAGTTAGCAATGCTAATCCAAGGCCCTTTCCTTCTTGCTGCAAACCAGCTGCCTGCAGGAAACAGGAAGGAAGTGGCGGCAGAGTGGAAAGCGGGAGCAAACAGAAAGCCATCAACCATCGTTGAAGGAACAAACATGTGGTGAAGGGGTTTGGGGAGTTGTGGGGGAGAATAATGGGGAGGGAAATTGCGTTCCAGAGAGAAACATTCTGATCCATTAGGGAAGTATGAAAAAACACAGATGAGGCTCCTTCTGATCCCAGAAGCACTCCCTGTTCTGTGCACCTGGTAGGAAGGCCAGGCCACACTGTGAATTACGTTGCTGACTCCGTGACATCTTTGGATTCTGAATTGGCAAACTTTGCCAACTCTCCAGAGTAACAGTGAAAAGTAAGTAAGTAAGTTTATTAGCCAAGTATTCACATACAAGGAATTTGCCTTGGTGCTCCGCCCACAAGTAACAACATGACATACAGTGACAGTTACGAATGACTCAGAAAACACTAAACATTAACAATAATAAAACATTAATGATAAAACACCATTGATCAAGCATGTGAACCAACAAAATACCAGATCAAAGGGAGGCTACAGATTTTTGGCTGTTGAGTAGATACATAGATACATAGAAAATAGGTGCAGGAGTAGGCCATTCGGCCCTTCGAGCCTGCACCACCATTCAATATGATCATGGCTGATCATCCAACTCAGTATCCTGTACCTGCCTTCTCTCCATACCCCCTGATTCCTTTAGCCACAAGGGCCACATCTAACTCCCTCTTAAATATAGCCAATGAACTGGCCTCAACCACCCTCTGTGGCAGAGAGTTCCAGAGATTCACCACTCTCTGTGTGAAAAAGTTTTTCCTCATCTCGAGTAGAGCAACTACTCGTGGATAAAAACTGTTTTTATGTCTGGCTGTGGCAGCTTTGACAGTCTGGAGTCGCCTTCCAGAGGGAAGTGATTCAAAGAGTTTGTGGCCAGGGTGAGAGGGGTCAGAGATGATCTTGCCCGCTCGCTTCCTGGCCCTTGCAGTGTACAGTTCATCAATGGAGGGAAGGTTGCAGCCAATAATCTTCTCTGCTGATCGGACGATTCGCTGCAGCCTCCAGGTGTCATGCTTGGTGGCTGAGCCAAACCAGACCATGATGGAGAAGGTGAGAACAGACTCTACGATGGCCGTGTAGAATTGGACCATCATTGACTGTGGCAGATTGGTTTGGTGCAGAATTCAGTGGGTAAGGAATCCTTTCTGTTATAATTATCATGCTACCTTGTTACTGAATGTACAAATAAGTAAAATCACTCCTATGGAATCAAAAATTCACTGCCCCCAATTAACAATGGGGCTATCAAGAGAGTAATTTATTTGAAGTAGTTCTATTTACAGTAACTACTAGAACTTATGCATCGGACTGCTATATTATGCAGTTACTGCATTACTTGTGACTCATGATCATCACTGGACACTTCAGCTTGTGCAGACGATGAATTAATATTGGCAGACTCTCATATCTTGTAGTCCAGTAAAAGCAAAACTCTCATGCCAGGGAAGGAATAACTGTCAAATAAATGTCCATTGGTTTTAAAAGAGATGCAGAAAGAGGTTTGAGCTAGGACGGGACAGAAAATTCAAAAGGCAGACAATGTAAGTCATTTTAATACTGATACTAAACATTAATGTTGTACATAAATTATTTAGCCTTCTAGTTCTGTAACTTCTATTTAGGAACATATCAATCTAATAAAATGCATATTTCAATATTACACTTTATGAATTTTTTAGTAACCACCAATGTGAGCAGGATTAATCACCGTCAAGTCAGTTTGGTTTATTGTCACATTCACAAGTGTGGTGAGATACATACAGTCAATTCAGAAAGTATTCAGACCCCTTCACTTTTTCCACATTTTGTTGTAGGTATGTGTTAATTGATATGTGTTTGTTTTGTTATTATTATACTATGTATGACTGCAAGGCAACGAAATTTCGTTCAGACCGAAAGGTCTGAATGACAAATAAAGGAATCTCTAATCTCTAATCTCTAATCTTATTTTAAAATGGATTAAATTCATTTTTTTTAATCATCAATCGACAAAAATACCCCAGAATGAAGAAGTGAAAACATGTGTATAGAAATGTTTGCAAAGTAATTAAAAAGAAATAACTGAAATATCACATTTACATAAGTATTCAGACCCTTTGCTATGACACTCAAAATTGAGCTTAGGTTCCTCATGTTTCCATTGATCATCCTTGAAATGTTTCTACAACTTGATTGGAGTCCACCAGCGGTAAATTAAATTGATTGGACATGATTTGGAAAGGCACACACCTGTCTATATAAGATCCCACAGTTAACAGTGCATGTCAGAGCAAAAACCAAGCCATGAAGATGAAGGAATTATCCGCAGGCCTCCGAGACAGGCTTGTGTCCAGACACAGATCTGGGGAAAGGGATAAAACAATTTCTGCATCATTGCAGGTCCCTAAGAGCACAGTGGCATCTGTCATTCTTAAATGGAAGAACTTTGGAACCACCACGACTCTTCATAAAGCTGGCCGCCCGGCCAAACTGAGCAATCGGGGGAGAAGGGCCTTGGTCAGGGAGGTGACCAAGAACCCGATGGTCACACTGATAGAGCTCCAGAGTTCCTCTGTTGAGATGGGAGAAACTTCCAGAAGGACAACTATATCTGCAGCA
Source organism: Malacoraja senta (assembly GCA_038087875.1). Taxonomy (NCBI): domain Eukaryota; kingdom Metazoa; phylum Chordata; class Chondrichthyes; order Rajiformes; family Rajidae; genus Malacoraja; species Malacoraja senta. Next base: position 52,218 of record JAXLNO010001610.1, on the reverse strand, counting down.
ATCCACCAATCAGGCCTTTATGGCAGAGTGGCCAGACAGAAGCCACTCCTCAGTAAAAAGCACATGACATCCCACTTGGAGTTTGCCAAAAGGCTTGATAAACAAGATTCTCTGGTCTGATGAAACCAAGATTGAACTCTTTGGCCTGAATACCAAGCGTCACGTCTGGAGGCACCGCTCATCACCTGGCCAATACCATACCTACGGTGAAGCATGGTGGTGGCAGCATCATGCTGAGGGGATGTTTTTCAGCAGCAAGAACTGGGAGACTAGTCAGGATCGAGGGAAAGATGAACAGAGCAAAGTACAGAGAGATCCTTGATGAAAACCTGCTCCAGATAGTTCTGGACCTCAGACTGGGGCGGAGATTCACCTTGCAACAGGACAACGACCCTGAGCACACAGCCAAGACAATGTAGGAGTGGCTTTGTGACAAGTCTGTGAATGTCCTTGAGTGGCCGTGCCAGAGCCCGGACTTGAACCTGATCGAACATCTCTGGAGGGACCTGAAAATAGCTGTGCATCGATGCTCCCCATCCAACCTGACAGAGCTTGAGATGATCTGCAGAGAAAAATGGGAGAAATTACCCAAATACAGGTGTGCCAAGCTTGTAGCGTCATACCCAAGAAGACTTGAGGCTGTAATCGCTGCCAAAGCTGCCTCAACAAAGTACTGAGTAAAGGGATTGAATACTTATGTAAATGTGATATTTCAGTTATTTATTTTTAATTACTTTGCAATAATTTCTAAACACCTGTTTTCACTTCTTCATTCTGGGGTATTGTGTGTAGATTGATGCTTAAACATTTTTTTTAATCCATTTTAGTATTAGGCTGTAACGTAACGAAATGTGGGAAAAGTGAAGGGGTCTGAATACTTTCTGAAAAGCACTGTAAAATGAAAAATTGTTTGCAGTAGCATCAGCGGCACATAATCTCACAAAAACATAAATTACAAATGAATTCTACAAGACAGTGAGAAGAAATACCAGAACATTCATGCAGAAATTAGGCCCTAGTGAGACCACACCTGGAATATTGTGTGCAGTTTTAGCCTCCAAATTTGAGGAAGGACATTCTTGCTATTGAGGGGAGTGCAGCGTAGGTTCAGGGGTTATGGGGAGGAAGGCAGGAACAGGGTACTGATTGTGGATGATCAGCCATGATCACATTGAATGGCGGTGCTGGCTCGAAGGGTCGCATGGCCTACTCCTGCACCTATTGTCTATTGTCTATTAAAAATGCACAAGTAGAAATCCATAATCAATAGCAAGATTATGCCCATAATCGATAGCAAGAGGTGGTCCATCACGTTCCATTGCCCAGGTAGGATTAGATTTTGTACAGGCAGTTCAAGAAGTTGAATGTTGTAGGAAAGTAGCTGTTCCTGAACCTGGAGGTGTGGGACTTCACACTGCAAAAGGATTATTTGACCATTGACTGTAACAAGTGTAAAAGTTAAAGATACAGTGAATTATCAGTCTGGAGCCCATTGGAGGACATTCGGGCCCATCAGAGATGGAGCAATTGGTGAAAAAAGGCAAGAGGCTGTGGCTTTGTTTCAGTAACATGAATCACTGGATCCCAGCAGAGATGACTTAAAAATCCAATTGTTGGAGGGGATTTAATTGAATTGGTGGGAAATGCTTTAGATATTCCTCTAGAAGGCTAAAAGTAACTAATCATACTGTTCTATACAATATAAATTAAAACGAGAACTGTGGGCCATTAACGATACAATAAAGGTGAGAGAAGAGCAGAGAAAATGTTTTGGCAAACCTTGGAAAATCTCTGACATTCCCTATCACTACGTAAGGCAATCACGGAAAGCATCGGGAGGCAACACTTTCCCTAAATTGTGTCCACTGGCAATATTAGAAGTGCCTTCTCTCAGGTGAATCCACAGCCATCGAGTAGTGTGTTTGAGAAAGCAAAGGGTAACGTTTTGTCTTGACTCTCCAGTAGGTAATGCAATCGAATGAATCCTCAACTCATTGTAGAATCAGCCTGACCTTCATCCTATATATTTAGCGGAATAAAAATCAGATGACTTCTACAACTGGTGGTGAAGGTAAAAATGTTCATCTATGACTGAAATATATCCAGGGTGCTACTGCTCATCGTGTGCAGCTCTAACAGGCTTCATGAGGTCATAAGGAATAGGAGTAGAATTAGGCCATTTGGCCAATCAAGTCTACTCCACCATTCAATCATGGCTGATCTATCTCTCCCTCCTAACCACATTCTCCTGCCTTCTCCCCATAACCTCTGACACCTGTACGAATCAAGTTCCTGTCCATTTCTGATACACAATCACAAACAATCACAATCACAAACAATCACAATCACAATAATACTTTATTAGCCAAGTATGTTTTGCAACCTACGAGGAATTTCATTTGCCATATCAGTCACAAATAAAAAGCAACGGAACACACAAAAATACATTTTAACATAAACATCTACCACAGTGACTCCTCCACATTCCTCACTGTGATGGAAGGCAAAAAACGTTCACATTTCTTCCTTTTGCTCTCATAGAAACATAGAAAATAGGTGCAGGAGTAGGCCATTCGGCCCTTCGAGCCTGCACCGCCATTCAATATGATCATGGCTGATCATCCAACTCAGTATCCTGTACCTGCCTTCTCTCCACACCCCCTGATCCCTTAGCCACAAGGGCCACATCTAACTCCCTCTTAAATATAGCCAATGAACTGCCTCAACTACCTTCTGTGGCAGAGAATTGCAGAGATTCACCACTCTGTGTGAAAAATGTTTTTCTCATCTCGGTCCTAAAAGATTTCCCCCTTATCTTTCAACTGCGACCCCTTGTTCTGGACTTCCCCAACATCGGGAACAATCTTCCTGCATCTAGCCTGTCCAATCCCTTAAGAATTTTGTAAGTTTCTATAAGATCCCCCCTCAATCTTCTAAATTCTAGCGAGTACAAGCAAGTCTATCCAGTCTTTCTTCATATGAAAGTCCTGCCATCCCAGGAATCAGTCTGGTGAACCTTCTCTGTACTCCCTCTATGGCAAGAATGTCTTTCCTCAGATTAGAAGACCAAAACTGTACGCAATACTTCCAGGTGTGGTCTCACCAAGGCCCTGTACACTGCAGTAGAACTACCCTGCTCTATATTCAAATCCTTTTGCTATGAATGCTAACATAACCATTCGCTTTCTTCACTGCCTGCTGCACCTGCAAGCCTACTTTCAATGACTGGTGTACCATGACACCCAGGTCTCGTTGCAACCTCCCCTTTTCCTCTCCCGCGGTCAGGTGCCTCGATCCTTCCGTTGACGGGATGATCATCTTGACTCCCGTAGCCGGCGGTCGGGCCCTCCGCGTCAGGGTGATCAGTTCCTGCATCGGGGCGATCTCAGCTTCCCCATACCGGGGATCGGCCCCGGGTCAGGGGCTGTTTGCGTCATTGGAGCTTCCCGACTAGCCTCTCCGGAGACTGCGTGCCCTTGATGGTAGTCCGCAGCCGCGGTTGGAGCGATCCCAGGCAAGGGATCGGCGCCGATGTTAAGTCCACACCCCACGGTGGGCACAAAGTCAGTCTGAGGAGGCCTCCAGCTCCATCGATGATATGCCGCTGATCGGCCGGAGATGCCACCCAGAAAACAATCACATCTCTGGCAAGGTAAGAAACTGGTCGGGGGTCCCCCGACCCCCTCCCGCTCCACTCACATGAAACAACATTTACACAATTAGACTGTGGGCCGAGCATCAAAAAATGTGTCTAGAAATCAACATTCGTGACCCATGTCTCGGAACGACATGAAATTTTGCACAGATTTAGATAAAATATAATTGAGAAGGAAGTCATAACTCGTCAGTGCCAAATGTTGCACATTAATTAATTAAACTAATTAGAAAATGAGATCGAAAAAGTAAGCGCCATCTAATGTTCAACGCCCATATAACATCATGGGGAGCCTTTTTCCGTATTGCAGTCTCTTTAAACCATATATTATTATACTATATATATATATATATATGACTTGTGAATATGACTGTAATCATATATAATTATGTATAATTATATTATATAAAAATTATATAATTAATATAATTGTGAGGTGTTTTTTTGAATGGGACTGCCGCAGAGATCCTCTTGGACCAGCCTAATTAATGGGTGAGTGCAGTTCTGTGGGTTCCCCCGTGTACTGAACCCCACTGACTGCCAGTGTGCAAAGTGGGGGTCATGGCCATAGTGGGACTGGGGCAGTGCCAGGTTGTGGGAAGGCTAAGGCAGGAAAATGCCTAACCCTAACCCTAACTCGCCCCCCTTCCAGAGCTGCCCAAGGCTGGAGCCGCTTTGGGACCGACTGCGGGCTCCGTACGTGTGGCCCCTCAGCGCGTCCACCTCGGCCAGCATGCCCTTCTGGATCATCGTGGTGATGATGGTGGGGAACAGCACTGGCCTGCACGCCACCCGGACCGCCTTCAGCACCGCCAATAGCGCGGCTCCGTCAGACTGCCCGCCCGCTCGCTTGCTGCAACAACGGCGGCCTGACAGCCCCACCGACCACTCACCGGAGGCCTGGCCAGACGCTCACCAACCCGGTGGCCCGACGCTCACCAACCCCGGCGGGGACCCGGCCCGACGCTCACCAACCCGGCGGGGACCCGGCCCGACGCTCACCAACCCGGCGGGGACCCGGCCCGACACTCACCAACCCGGCGGGGACCCGGCCCAAACTCTCACCACCCACCGACGGCCCCGACAGCCCGACCGATCCTCCACAGCATCCATCAGCCTACCGACAAGCCCGGCTGACTGACTGACTGACCCTAACCCTAACCCTAGCTGTACATTTGTTATTTATCATTTTTATTTAACAGTTCACATCATAACTTTAAAAGATAAATCAATTGAGAAACAAAATGAACAGCAAGGTTAGCATTATCTTTATTCCTTGAAACCTTGCTATTGTTTTGATGTAATGAGAAGGCAGCCATGATCCTAGTCCTCGCTGCCTAGCGGACCATAAAACAAAGCGCGGGTTTGGTCAATTTGCGTCCGACCTCAAAGTCAAACGTGCATTGATTGGCAATTACTACTCAGAAAATTTAAGGTTTTTCTCATATTTCTTTAAAATGTGCAGGTTTTGTTCTTGACGAGTTTCAGGTATGATTTATGTAATATTTTTACACAATATGTTAAAAATTTAGGTAGTTCCGTGAGTTGGGTCACGACCCTGAACGAAAAAGCTCCTCGGCCCACAGCCCAAAATTTTACACACACTAAAAATGTTTAAAGACTGTTGGCGGGGCTGCCATCGTGCTGCGCCACTGGTGGTTAACAGAAACTCTAGTTCTAACTAATTCTCAGCCCTTGCCTTTTATATATAGGTCCTATAGTACAATAGCCCCCATAGATTTTGAACTAATATATCTAAACATACTAAGTCCACTCCCTCCAGCAACTTTTAATTTGCAACAAAATTCTCAGGACATTTCTTGCTCAAAAGATAACAAGCTAAAGGCAAGGAAAGAATCATTTATAGGCAAGAGACTTTGTGCACCTTTTCCCGAAAGTTGGTGCCTCACAGTTTTCTGTTTTGTGGCCAGTGATGATGCAGGGGACTAGCCACAAGGCTCAGGTGAACTCTTGGGTTAGAGTTTGGTTCCACCTTGATATTGGTTGGGCAAGGAGATCCCTGGCACACAAGCATCTACGATGCCATCAAACTCTCAATCAAATGACAGCCACATACATTAAATAATTCTTTTTTTTTTTTATTTATTTTTTATTTTTTTTATTTTATTTTATTTTTTTTTTTTTTTTTACACTAGAGAAAGAAAAGATTGAAAGAGAGAAGAAAGTGAAGGAAAAAGTGCAAGTGTAGAAAAGTGTAGAAAATGTAACAACAAAAAAGGACGAAGACCCTATAAGAGCGAAATTAAAAACAAAAAGAAAAAGAGTTAAGAAATAGGCCCTAAGAAAAGAAAAGAGAAAGAGAAAAAAAGAGAAACAAATGTTTTTTTTTTGAGCATCACGTAAATAGGACATACCAACTCTTCAACTATCATCCCCCCTTACCCGACCTCAATTTTTTATTTTTTTTAAAGTACTTTTGCACCCTATGTTTGTAATAATTCTATAAATGCAGACCACGTCAGGTGGAAGTGATCTGGTTTACCTGCTAGGAGGAGTCTTATCTCTTCAAGGTGTAATGTTTCAAACATATTTGAAATCCACATATTTATAGTTGGTATTGGAGCCTTCTTCCAAAATTTTAGAATTAGCTTTTTTCCAGTTATTAACCCATAATCCATTAATTTCTTTTGAAACACATTTAGTTCTGGATCATCTTCCGTTATTCCGAAGATAATCCATTCTGCTTTGGGTATCAGTCTTGTTTTAAATAACTTTGTAAAGATTTCAAAAATTTCATTCCAGAATTTTTGAATTTTTGTACAGAAGACAAATGAGTGCGCTATAGTTGCTTCTTGGGATTGACATTTATCACAAATAGATGATACGTTTGGGAAAATTTTATGAATTTTAGTTTTCGAATAATATAATCTATGTAAAATTTTAAATTGTATTAAAGTGTGTCTTACATTAATCGAGCATTTATGCACTTTTAATAAGTATTCATTCCAACTTTCCTTTGAAATTTTAATAGCTAACTCTTGTTCCCAGTCTCTTCTGATACCCTCCGTAGATGGTATTTGTGCATTTAAGATAATATTGTACAAATATGATATTAAGTTTGCTGATTCCGCTTTTATCTGCATTGCCTCGTCCAGTACATCTGCTGGGTTATTATGATGATCTTTTATATATTTTTTCAAATAGTCGCATATTTGAAAGTATTTAAAATATTGATTATTTCCGAGTTTATATTTTATTTGTAATTGTTGAAATGAAAGTAATTTTCCAGTTTCATACAAGTCACCAAGCGTTTTAATTCCTAGTCTATCCCATTGTGTATAAGCTTTATCTATAATAGAAGGACTAAACGAAGGGTTATTGACTATAGGTAATAAAAGTGATAAGTTTCTTAATTTTAAATTTTGTTTTATTTGTTTCCAAATACGGATTGTACTATGAATAATTGGGTTCTTATTATAGTTTATGTTATTCAATTTCATTGGAGAGAGGAGGATCGCTCCAATGTTTCTAGAGGAGCAATCCTCTTTCTCCATTACAATCCAGTCTACTTGCTGGGTGGAGTTATCCATCAGTTGAATCATGTTTTTAATATTTACTGACCAATAATAATACATAAAATTAGGTAGTGCTAGACCCCCCAATACTTTAGATTTATTCAGATGGGTTTTTTGTATTCTATGTGATTTATAGTCCCATATAAAATTAGTGATATCTGAGTCGAGTTTTTTAAAAAACTTCTTAGGTAAGTATATAGGAATTGATTGAAATAGGTATAAAATTTGTGGTAAAAAGATCATTTTTATTGCGTTTATTCGGCCTATTAAAGACATCGGAAGCGTTTTCCAGAATTTAATTAATGTATTCAGTTTATTAAGTAGGGGGGCAAATTTGCCCTGAGCATACCTTGATATTCTCTGGTAATTTCGATTCCCAAATATTTAAATTTTTCTGTAGCTATTTTAAAAGGGAATTTTAAAAGATGTGTTGAATCTTTCGGTTTTATTGACATAATTTCACTTTTATTCCAATTTATTCTATATCCAGAAAAAGATCCGAAGTCTTCAATTAAATTTAATATATTTGGTATAGTGATTTGAGGTTTTGTAATATACAATAATATATCATCCGCGTATAAAGATATTTTATTTTATTATGTTTATCCATAGTTGGGTCTTTAGCATTATCTATATCTAACTGTTTATTTGATCTTCTAAGTGTCTTTGTTCATTCTTATTCTTTTTATTTTGATAAGCTTGAAATGAAATAATGACTCCTCTTATAAATGCTTTGAAGGATTCCCATAATAACGTGGGGGATATCTCTGGTGTATCATTTAACTCAAAAAATAGATCCATCTGTTTTTTTAGATAGATACTCCCTTGAGGGTCTTTTAAAATTTGTGAGTTAAACCTGAACTGAAATTTCAGTTAAATAAATTACTGTCAGAGAAAGTTATAACATTATTTCAAATCACAAAACAAGAACACTTCGAATTCGGGGACAAACCCACAAACTTCTAGCACGACAACTTAAAAAACGGGAAAAAGAGAATGCAATATTAAAGATTAAATCAGATAGAGGGGAAGTATTAACACTACCCAAGGATATTAATAAAAGATTTGCTCAATTTTACCAGAATCTATACACATCTAAAACGTCAATAGACAATAATAAAATCTCAGAATTTTTAGATAATTGTAATCTACCACAATTAGAACGCAGGGAACAAGAGGAACTGGGAGCACAAATTACTTCTAAGGAGATAGAAGACACAATAAAAACACTAAAAAATGGAAAAACACCAGGACCAGACGGATTCAGTAATGAATTTTATAAATCTTTTTATGATATAGTTACTCCACGATTACAAAAAATGTATACATATGCTTATAAAGAGCAAAACCTACCTGAAACACTAGCGGAATCAACGATCATATTAATACTTAAAAAAGATAAAAAATATAGAAGAACCAGGATCATATAGAGCTATTGCTTTGTTAAATACGGATCAGAAAATAATAGCAAAAACATTAGCCAATAGATTAAGCAAGTATGTTAGTAGACTAATACATGAGGATCAAACAGGATTTATACCTAAGAGACACTCATTTAATAATTTGAGACGTTTGCTTAACATAATGCATTCACATAAATCTTATGACCAAGAGTTAGCTATCATCTCACTGGACGCAGAAAAAGCGTTTGATCAAGTAGAATGGGACTATATGATCAAAGTATTGCAAAAATTCCAATTGGGAGAAAACTTTATTGCATGGATAAAACTACTATATAACAAACCTACGGCTAGAATACTAACTAATAATATATTATCTTCAAAATTCGAATTATCTAGGGGCAACAGACAAGGATGTTCACTATCACCGCTGTTATTTGCTTTGGTAATTGAACCCCTTGCTGAAAAAATAAGAACACACTCGAATATTCACGGTTATAACACAAAATATTCAAACAACAAACTATCCCTATATGCTGATGATGTACTACTGTACATCACAAAACCACAAATTAGTATACCAAATATATTAAACTTAATTGAGGACTTTGGATCCTTTTCAGGATATAGAATAAATTGGAACAAAAGTGAAATTATGTCGATTAAACCAAAAGACTCAACACATCTCAGGAAATTCCCTTTTAAAATAGCTATGGAAAAATTCAAATATTTAGGAATTGAGATTACTAGAAATTACCATGATATGTTTAAAGCTAATTATAATCCCCTACTTAAGAAATTAAATAATTTGATTAAATTTTGGAAAACACTTCCGATGTCCTTAATAGGTAGGATAAATGCTATAAAAATGATTTTCTTACCACAAATCCTTTACCTATTTCAATCAATACCTATATATCTCCCAAAAAAGTTTTTCAAAAAACTGGACTCAGACATTACAAATTTTATATGGGATTACAAATCCCACAGAATACAAAGAACACACCTTAACAAACGAAAAGAGTTGGGGGGTCTAGCGCTCCCTAACTTTATGTATTATAAATGGGCAGTAAATATTAAAAATATGATTCACCTGCTGGACAATTCTGCCCAGCAGGTGGACTGGATTATAATGGAAAAAGGGGATTGCTCCCCGAATAATATAGGAGCGATTATTCTCTCTCCAATAAATTTGAATAATAAAAATTATAATAAAAATCCAATTATATATAGCACTATTAGAACATGGAAGCAAATAAAACAGAATCTAAAATTAAGAAACCTATCTCTCTTAATACCAATAGTCAATAACCCATCGTTTAAACCTTCAATCATAGATAAATCATTTATACAATGGGAAAGAATGGGAATCAAAACGCTCGAAGATCTGTATGAATTAGAAAAATTACTATCATTCCAACAACTACAACTGAAATATAATTTGAAAAATAATCAATATTTTAAATATCTACAAATCTGTGACTATTTGAAAACACACACAAAAGATTATTATAATATGCCTTCCGACTTACTAGATGAAGCAATGAAGACAAAGGCGGAATCAGTTAATTTAATATCATACTTATATAATATCATCTTAAACATAGAAATACCCACAACAGATGGAATTAGAAGAGATTGGGAACAAGATCTAGGTATAAAAATTTCAAAAGAGAGTTGGGATAATCATTTATTACAGGTGCATAAATGCTCGATCAACGTACGACATACGCTTATCCAATTTAAAACATTACATAGATTATATTATTCAAAAACCAAACTAAATAAAATCTTTCCTAACGTCTCACCAATCTGTGATAAATGTATATGTCAAGAAGCTACCATAGCACATTCTTTTGTTTTTTGTACAAAAATCCAAAAATTCTGGTTTGAAATATTTGATATTTTTTCAAAATTAATCAAAATAAAACTGGTACCAAAACCAGAATGGATTATTTTTGGAATATCGGAAGGTATTCCTGAATTAAACGTGTATCAGAAGAATTTACTCAATTATGGGCTAATAATGGGAAAAAAGCTTATACTTAAATTCTGGAAAAATGCGCCCACACCAACAATAAAAATGTGGACATCAAATATGTTGGAAACATTACATCTGGAAGAGATGAGATTCCTCCTAGTAGGCAAAGTAGACCAATTTCAAAAGACGTGGTCTACGTTTTTGGACCTATTACAAGCATGAGGTGCAATAGTAATTTAGAAAAACAAATAAATAAATAAAAGGTATCTGGACCTGGTAATGGGAGGTAAAACAAAAACAGACTTGGTTGGTAGTTCCTTCTCTATGAAGTATGTTATAAGAGTTATAATAGAGCGATTGTTCCTTCTTTCTTTCTCTTTCTTTTCTAGGGGCTATTTTCTAACTTTACTTCCTTCTCTAACTTCTTTTCTAAGGGGCTTTCTTTTCCCAACACTCTTTTGCACTTCACAACCTTTGCGCACTTTCTTCACTTTTCTTACTTCTTTCTTTTTCTTTCTTAAAGTTTAAAAAAGTGAAGCGGTACAAAAAATGTATTAATATATACGTGTTGTACATTACTGTAATCTACCGTACTTCTATTAAAAAAATAATTTAAAAAAAAAATAAATAAAGATATTTTATTATATGAGTCTTTAGTATTATATCCATGAATATCAGGGTGTATTCTAATTTTTTCTGCTAGCGGTTCAATAATGAGAGCAAACAGCTGTGGTGATAATGAGCATCCTTGTCTATTTCCCCTTGATAGTTGAAATTTCGAGGATAATATGTTATTAGTAAGTATTCTAGCTGTAGGTTTGTTATATAGTAACTTAATCCATAAAATAAAATTCTCTCCCAGTTGAAATTTTTGTAATACTTTATCCATATAATTCCATTCTACTTGATCAAATGCTTTTTCAGCATCCAGCGAAATAATTGATAATTCTTGATCTTCAGATTTGTGTGAGTGCATTATGTTGAGTAGATGTCTCATATTATTAGAAGAGTATCTCTTAGGGATAAACCCTGTCTGATCTGGGTTTATTAATTTACTAATGTATTTACTTAATCTTCTGGCTAATGTTTTCGCTAATATTTTTTGATCTGTGTTTAACAATGCTATAGCTCTATATGAGCCAGGTTCTTCTAAATCCTTATTTTTCTTAGGTATTAATGTAATCGTTGATTCCGCTAATGTATCAGGTAGTATTCGTTTTTTAAAAGCGTATTGGTACATTTTTTGTAATCTTGGTATTATTTTATCATAAAAGCTTTTATAAAATTCATTAGTAAATCCATCAGGGCCTGGTGTTTTTCCATTTTTTAGTGAGTTTATTGTATCTTCTAATTCCTTAATTGAGATTTGTGCACCCAGTTCCTCTTGTTCCTTCAGCTCTAACTTTGGAAGATTACAGGTATCCAAGAACTTTGTGATATTATTGGAATCAATTATCGTTTTAGATGTATACAAATTCTCGTAAAATTGCACAAATATTTTATTAATATCCTTCGGTGTTGTTAATAATTCCCCTTTATCTGATTTGATCTTTGGTATAGTATGTTCCTTTTCTCGTTTTTTTAGCTGGCGAGCCAAAAGTTTATGCGGTTTATCCCCAAATTCAAAGTGCTCTTGTTTTGTAATTTGAAAAAGTCTTATAAGTTTGGCAGATAATAATTTATTTAATTTAAATTTTAAAATTATTATTTTATTATGTTTATCTATTGATGGATCTTTAGCATTATCTATATCCATTTGTCTAATAAGTTCTTCTAACTGTCTTTGTTCATTCTTATTATTTTTATTTTGAAAAGCTTGATATGAAATTATAATACCCCTAATGTATGCTTTAAAAGATTCCCAAAGTAAAGTAGGCGATATATCTGAAGTATCATTTGTTTGAAAAAAGACCTCCATTTGTTCTTTTAAATATATACTCGCTTGTGGATCTTTTAAAATTTGAGAGTTAAATCTCCAGAATGAATTATTCTTAGACAATCCTTCCAGTTTTAAAAAGAAAGTTAGTGGAGAATGGTCTGAAATTGAATTTGTATGATATATTGCATTAGATGTTTGGGGGATTAATTTTGTATCCAGCAGAAAGTAGTCTATACGTGAGTATGTCTTATGTACCATTGAGTAAAACGAATATTCCCTGCCAGTTGGATTCACAATTCTCCAAACATCTGCTATATTAGTGTTATTTATGTAGGTATTGAGGAGTTCCCCAGTTTTCGATTTCATATTCCCTCTCTGTTTTTGACTTGATTTATCTAAGTACGGATCTAAAACACAGTTAAAGTCTCCGCCTATTATAACATTTTGATAGTTTGACTCTGCAATTATATTGAAGATTTTATTGAAAAAGTGGGGGTTATCAAAGTTAGGGGCATATATATTTACCAAAGTAAGTGGAGTGTCATGGATTTCTCCATTAACTATTAGGTATCTCCCTTCTATATCTGTTATAATATTCTTTGCTTTAAATGGTATACCTTTTCTTATGATAATTGACGTGCCTCTAGATTTTGAAGTGAATGAAGAGTGGTATGTTTGACCTATCCATTTCGCCCTCAGCCTAACTTGGTCCTGAGGTTTTAGGTGTGTTTCTTGTAGGAAGGTAATGTCAGAATTATACATTTTTAGCTGAGCTAATATCTTACCCCTTTTGATAGGTTCGTTAATACCTCTTATATTCCAACTACAAAATGAGATTCCTCCTAGGTTCTTTTGTGTGGTGTCATGCATTTTGAATAATTATAGTACCTTTGAATCTTGTGGTGCGTCCATATCCCAGGTCTTTAGGTATTGGGGGAGTTTTTGAATTATTAACTTTTGTTGGTATGTCCATATTATTCTTATCACTAAACACAAAACACAAACAAGTGATTTTATGTGATTAAAAAAAAACTAAAAAAGTGAGGCTACAGTGTCTATAGTCGGCACTGTAGCGAGTGACCCACCTGTAGGTGGGAAAAAACCTTATTTTGACTTCCATTGCGTTGTTGCTCAACTCGCTCCGCTCTCTTAGTTAATCATAACATATTAAAATATTAAAACGAGGCCTCACATTCAGATATATAATACAATTTTACCCTGATATTTCCTTATAACATATATATATATATCAGAGTTTAATTATTAAACCAATATTTTTGATTTCAATAAGAATCAGCTGTTGGTTGAAGGGGTTAACGAGACGTGCTCCTGGACATAAGCCAGGAGCTCGTTTCTCATCCCCTCCTCCCGCTTATAGACAAGGTTACAATTTATTAAAAATTCATATTAGTATGTTAGTTCATTATTTTTTTGTTTTTTTTGTTAGTATTCTAATCTAACCTGCATAACTTTTAAAGTTGTTAATAGGATAAGTTCTTACAATTGGTTATAACATTTTAATCAATAAGCAATTATTTTCTAATTCATATCCAGCTATAAAGTTGTTTACACGTTTTGAACAGAAAATGTCCTTGCTTCAACATTCCAGAGATAACAATGTAACTATCCCCAGACAAAACATAGCTGAGAATTATTCGGATCTGCCAAAGCTCCCTTTTATTTCTGTTTTTCAACAATTGTTTGGGCATATTTGAAAGCGTCTTCAGGCTTAACAAATGACTTTTCAAGACCATTAAAAGAAATACGCATTTTCGCGGGATAAAAAACCCCAAATCTGACCCCTTCTCTCCCTCTTAAAAGATCTTTAACCTTATCAAATTTGTTTCTTTTTTGCACAATTTCATGTGGGTAGTCCCTGAATATCTTAATAGTGTCTTTGTCCAGCCGTAATTGTACACCATATTTGATTTTAGTCATAACGTATTCCAGTTCTGCAGTATCTCGAAATTTCACTATAATATGTCGTCGATAAGCTTTTCCCGCATCAAATCTTTTTCCAAATCTTGGGACACGATGAGCCACTTCGATTTTAGGTTCCTTGGGAAGATTCAACAGTTGTTTCAACAAGCCCATGGCAAATTCACGTACCTGTTCCCCTTCTGCCCCCTCTGAAACACCAAGAATTCTCAAATTCTGGCGTCTAGAACGAGCTTCCAGGTCCAGGCATTTGAATGAGACTTTCTCTAATTGAGTCCCCATTTGTAGTGATGCTTGTTCGTTTTCTCGCCTCATTTGCTCATGTTCTTGCCTCAATTTCGCCATGTCTTCAACCAGTCGAGCCGTATTTTTCTCCAATTCCGTAATTGTCTGCATACTTGCAGCTACTGTTTCAAGTACAGCCGTGAACTTATCCGTAGTAATTACATCCATCTTATCCATTTTCTCTGATAGTCCATCTTTCACCTCATCAATTCGTTTATTCATAATGTCCAGTAAATCCGTCATATTCTTCTGGTTACCAGCATTTAAATCCTTCATCATCTTCTCCATTCCTTCCATCATTTTTGCCGAATTTTCCTTCATTTCCTTCTTATCTTCCACCCTATTATCCGAGATCTCATCTTTCAAATTTTTCATTGATTTCTTCAAGTCATCAAAGTCTTTCTTAGATCTTGTATCCATTTCTGCAGCCACTTCAGAGACTTAAATAATTCTGATCAATATTAATCCAATTAAGGGCCTGTCCCACTAACGCGACTTTTCAGCGACTGTCTTCGACCTTCAAGCTCGAGGGCACTTGCCTGGTAAACCTCGAGCTGGATCGACCGTCAGCGATGAAACCGCGAGCTGAATCGACCGCATACGCATACACACGCATACACACACACACACACACACACACACACACACACTCACACACACACACACACACACACACACACACACACACACACACACACACACACACACACACACACACACACACACACACACACACACACCCCCCCACACACCACACCACCCCCCACACACCACACCACCCCCCACACACCACACATACACACCCCCCCCACACCACACCACCCCCCACACACCAAACACACACACCCCCCACACACCACACACACACACCCCCCACCCCCCCCCACACACACACACCAACCACACACCCCCCACATACACACACCAACCCCCCCCCCCCCACACACACATGCACACACACAAACCACCCCCCCCCCACACACACACACACCAACCACCCCACCCCCCCCCACACACACACACACACACACACACACACACACACACACAAAGGCGGGGGCCAAGGAAAGCGGGGGAGCACTGTCTGAAATTCACACCCGCGATGAACAGCAAGGGAAAAGACGGCTGCACAGTGTACGGTAAGTCCTTTACAGAGCGTGGAGGGGGGAAAGGAGCGGAGACACTTTTAAGAAGCCAGACAACTTTTAATAAAGTTTATCAGGCAGTTTCCTTGGTCCTGAAAACTCCAATGAACCAATTAAAATGCCCGGTCAGCGAAAGAGATTGCCTACGACTGCCCTCGACTGCCTATTACTACATAGCGACCCCACTCCACTGCACTACGAGTTCTAAAGGACCATGCGACCAATTTTTACTCGGGGAAAATTGTTCAACATGCTGAAAAATGTTCCTCGACCAAACTGAGGCCGCAAGAATGCGGGAACTTCCCCCGAGCATGAAGGAGAGTTCCAGTGACCTCATAGGACCTCCTAGGACCACAGGTAGACCATGCTGCGAGTTTAAGTTGAGGGCAAAACTTGCAGATTAGGTCCCCGCAGTGGGACAGCCCCTTTACCTTTTTTTTCTCAACAAGCCTTACCTTTGACTACCCTTGATTACCTTCGATTGCCTTTGATTAGCTACGAATAACATGCCGACCTACCTCGACTAAACCCACGAGTAAAAAAATATCGATTTTTTCCATGGCGACCTTTTTTTACTCACGGGCATTTTTCAGCATGTTGAAAAATACGCTGCGACCTAGCTGAGGCCTCGTATACGCGGGGCAGGGCCGGATTTACGTATAAGCTTCATAAGCTTAAGCTTAGGGCCTCGAGATCTAGGGGGGCCTCGGCCTCGCTCCGCCAAGGTGTATAAAACTTTGGTCACAGTGGTGTTGTTACAAAACCTACCATCAGTGGCGCTGTGCTTGTGATTCCGGAGGCATTGGTCGTGTGTGTGTGGGGGGGGGGGGTGCAGGTGAGGTTTATATTCGTTGTCGGAGAGGAATTTGCTTGGATCTTTGATTGGGGGCCTACCTACTCATCGAACATCGCCGCCGCACCAGGTCCACCGAACATCGCCGCCACACCGGGCCCATCGAACATCGCCGCCGCACCGGGCCCACCGAACATCGCCGCCGCACCGGGCCCACCGAGCATCGCCGCCGCACCGGGGCCCACCGAACCACCCCGCCGCACCAGGGCCTCCTCACCTCGCCGCCTCACCAGGCCGACCGAACCTCGCTGCCCCACCGACCATCCGCTCACCCGGACCTCCCACGTTTTGCCCGCTGACCACCATTGACTCCACCGACCCTCGCCACTCCACCGCTCTCCAGCACACCGCAGCCATCGCCTTATCTGAATCCTGGACTCAGCACCGGGCCTGAAGTTTCCACGCTGCAGACTCCAACTCCCCTGGGTTTGACTGCGCTGGTTCCTAGTGCCAGTGTCCCCAACCTGGTAACATCAGTGGCAGTTCCACTGGGTCTTCTCCATCCCCCTCAAACCATTTCACCCCAGCTCTTCCCCACCCACGCTACAGTCCTCATACCCCCCTCCCCCCTGACCACCCACCACCCCCCCACCAGACATCATCTCGGCCTCAGTCCACTAACCTGCCTTCCTCCGGCTCCAACCCCCATCCTTGCCGAGTGTTCACCATCCCCCTGACCTCCCCCTCTCAGATGCCGAATGGTCCGTCCTCAGCAGAGGCCTCACCTTTGTCCCCCTCCGTCCCCACCTCAATGAGTTCCGCGCCTGCCGCGATTTGGAGCTCTTCTTCCGTCGCCTCTGCCTCACAGCGTTCTTCCATGGGAAGGAATCTTCGCCCCCCATTGATGATCACTTTTCCCGTCTCCAACGGACCCCGTCCTCTTGGACCCCCCCTCATGGTCTTCCGGCTTTAGACCTTTTTATTTTAAACTGCCGGCGTGACATCAACCGCTTCAACTTCTCCACTCCCCTGTCTCACTCTAACCTATCCCTCCCGAACGTACAGCCATCCACTCACTCCGCAACAACCCGCCGACAAGGGAGGTGCCGTGGTAGTCTGGCTCGCTGATCTCTACAAGGCTGAGGCCACGAGCCAACTCTCAGACATCTCCTCCTACTTATCCTTGGACCATGACCCCACAGACCTTGAAATGTGTCTACCAATTGATGAGAGAGGAAGCCCAGATTAATCCCAGTAAGGGGTATTGAGACAATGTCCGATGCCATTGAGGTATGCAGTGAAATTTGGAGTCACCATCCGACGTCGGAATGGGAGAACATTCTCAGCGGCTTGGACTTCCAAATCGGCCACTTCCTACCGGAGACCACGGCTCCCGAAGTCCAAAGGCTGAGCTGGGTGGAGATTCACGCTGGCAGCCCTCGGCAAAGGGGTCCCAGGGCTCCGCGATGTTGAATTCAGCGCGGCCTGAGGCTGGGAGCTCCGCAAACCACAGGTCTGATGTTGAAGCAGCAGGCCCAACACTCCAGAGCTTCAAACAGCGATCCAGGTAAGGCATCGCCTGCTCTGCGGTGTATCGAATATGTATTTTAAAACCAACTGTTTAATGACAACATAAAATAGGATCTAAAAGTGTCACACTGTCACTGTCGGGTAGTCATGGTCCTCCAGTCGTGGGGGTGGGGGATTGGGAGGAGGGGGCCTCACAAGTGAAATAGCCTAGGGCCTCTCTTCATCTAAATCTGGCCCTGACGCGGGGACTGCTCTCGAGCATGAAGGTGAGTTACAAAGACCTCCTTGGACCTCGTGTCGGCCATGCTGTGAGTATGTCGAGGCCAAACTCTTCTAAACTCGCCAATTAGGTCGCCGCAGTGGGACAGACCCTTAAAAAAGACTCCTAGCAAATATATTAGACATTTTACTGAGCATGAAATTAAAATTTACCCCTTGGTTGCAGAGAGAAGGCTACAAGACCTTTGGAAGGGGTTTGCATCACTGAAATAAATTTTGGCTTTTCCATGTTTAATCTTGCATGCACAGAAATCCTAAACGTGCTGATAGTTTCACCATAAATATAAAATGAAACTCTGGGCCTATGTTACTCAGCGTGTGCCAAGACCAAATGTGGATTCAGAATGGAAAATCGCTTCATTTCATTTATAGCTTGAAATGGATTGATGGAAGGAAGCTCGCACTCCAAAGTTTGGCCTGATGTTAATCCAAAATAGGAATTCCAGATCACTGGAATTACTGTGACAATGCTGACATTTGTTTTGATTTTATGGAACAGTAGTAAATCCAGCTCTAGTGGTTAAAAAGTGACTACAGTTTGGTAGAGGCTATGTGTTGAGGTGAGGTGATGTGTTTGAGGGTAAGTGTTGAGGCTTTGGCTGGAGAGGCTTCAGCAAGCAGATTGGGGGGGAGGAGAAGGTAAAATAGCTAAGGCCCTTTATTCGCCAGCTCCTCTTATGGTGCAGCTAGGATGGCAATTAGCCCATTGTTCAGCTCCTCCTGCAGGATGTGAGAGGTCAGAGAAATCTCCAGTGGCCCTGAGGATCTCCCCTGTAGGAAGTGCAGGATGAACTCAGGATGTGGATAGGTACGTGTGACTGGGATGTTATAGCCATTACGGATACCTGGGTAAGGGAAGGACAGGACTGGCAGCTTACAGAATACAGGTGCTACAGGCAAGAGAGAGGTGGCGGTAAAGGTGGCAGGAAATTGTGTTATTGATTGAAGAGACCATCACAACATTAATCCAAGATAACATTACTGAGGGATCAACCAATGAGGCTCAATGGGTGGAGTTGAGTAATATGATGAGGATGATCACCTTGTTGGGATTATACTGCAGGCCGCCAAATAGTCAACGGAAATTAGAGGAAAAAATGTGCCAGGAGATTGCAAGCAGCTGCAAGACCAATGAAGCTATCTAGTAGAGGATTTTAACTTTCCAAATATAGACTGGGACTGCCATCATGCCAAAGGCTTAGTCGGGTGGGAATTTGGCAAGTATGTTCAAGAAAGTTTCCCCATGCAATATATGAATGGCCCTACAAGGGAGAGGGTAAAGCTTGCCTTTTCTTAGGAAAATGGGCAGGGCAAGACGCTGACATGTCAGTGGGCGAGCACTATGAGACCAGTCAACAGAATTCTATTAACTTTAAAATAGTTATGAATAAGGACAAGGTAGACACAAAATGCTGGAGTAACTCAGTGGGACAGGCAGCATCTCTGGAGAGAAGCAATGGGTGACGTTTCGGGTCGAGACCCTTCTTCAGACTATGAATAAGGACAGGCGGGTCCACAGGTTAAAGTTTCAAAATGGCACAAGGCCAACTTTGATGGTATTAGACTGGAACTTTCAAAACTTGTTTGGAGTAGGTTGTGTGTGGACAAAGGAATGACAGGAAAGTGGGATGATTTTAAAAGTGTAATAGTGAGAATTTGAGGTGTGCATGATCTTGATAGAGTGAAGGGCAAGGCAGGAAGAAGTAAGCAACCCTGGTTGAGGAGAGAAATTGAGGTTCTGGTCAGAAAGAAGAAGGAGGCATGGGTCAGGTACATGCAGCTGGGATCAAGTGTATCCCCAATGGAGCAAAGGGGATTGAGGCGTATACTTCAGGAGAAAGTCAGGAGGGATAAAAGGTGGGTACAAAATGCAGGAGTAACTCAGTGGGTCAGGCAGCATCTCCAGAGAACACAATGTCCTAAAATACACAAAGGTAGATAAATCTCCTGAACCTGATCAGGTATATCCAAAGACACAGTGGGAAGCTAGACAAGAAATTGCAGGAGCACTGGCTGAGATATGCTGGAAGACTGGAGAGTGGCTAACGCCATGTATCTGTTTAAGAAGGGCTGCAAAGAAAAACCTGGGATTTATAGATCAGAATTATAGATCAGTAAGCTTAATATCTGCGGTTGGAAAGTTACAGGAGAGGATCCTGAGGGAGATGATATACACGCATTTGGAAAGACAGTGGTTAATTAGGTATTGTCAGCATGACTTTATGTGTGGGAGATGAATTCAAATGAGTTTTTTGAGGAAAACCAAGAAGGTTGATGAGGAAAGGTCATATGGTTGATATAGTTGAATTGGATGCCAACAAGACCTTTGATAAGATTCTGCATCATAGGCTGCTTTGGAAGATTAGATAGCAAGGGATCCAGGGAAAGCTAACTGGATACTAAATTGGCTTAGTGATAGTAAACACAATGTGGTGTTGGAAGGTAGACAAAAATGCTGGAGAAACTCAGCGGGTGAGGCAGCATCTATGGAGCGAAGGATTAGGTGACGTTTCGGGTCAAGGTCTGAAGAAGGGTCGCGACCCGATACGTCACCTATTCCTTTGCTCCATAGATGCTGCCTCACCCGCTGAGTTTCTCCAGCATTTTTGTCTACCTTCGATTTTTCCAGCATCTGCAGTTCTTTCTTAAACAACACGTGGTGTTGGAAGGGGGTCATTTTTCAGGTTTGAGGCCTGTGACTAGAGGTAAGCTTCAGGGCTCGACTTATATTGTATATTGTCTGGCTTGCCTGGTATGCCTCAGGCATCAGAGATAGATGACATACTGCTGACTGTCAGTTGTATGAGTGCTTTGGTTGAAAATGTACATGACATGTTTAGTAAGTTTTTAGTGGCACTAAAAGAGGTAGTATTGTAGACAGTGAAGATGGTTTTCCAGAATGACAGCAAGATCTTCATCACCGAGAAATTGTAAATGGTGTTGAATTTAGATAAGTATGTGGTGTTGCATTTTCAGAAGTCAAACCAGGATACGACCTTCACAGTGAATGGTATGGCACTGGGGAGAATTGTAGAGCTGAGAGATCTAGGAATACAAGTACATAGTTCTTTGAAAGTGGCAACGCAAATAGATAGTGTGATGATGAAGAAGGCTTTTAGCATGCTGGCCTTCAGTCGAGGAATTGAGTGTAGAAGTTGGGACATTATGTTAAAGTTGTACAAGTTGTGCAGTTGGTGAGGTCACACTTGGAGTACTGTATTCATTTCTGTCACCCTGCTACAGGACGGATTTCATTAAGCTGGAAAGACTACACTGAAGATTTACGAGAATATTGACAGCTCTGTAGAACCTGAGTTATCGGGAAAAGCTGGGCAGGCTAGAATTTTATTCCTCGGAGTGCAGGAGGATGAGGGATGTTCTTGTACAGATGTAAAAAATCACGAGAGGAATAGATAGGGTGAAGTCACAGTCCTTTTTCCCAGTGTTGCAGAATTAAGAGCTAAAAGCATTATTAATTTGGGTTTACTCTAAGATGATGGAAACCTGAAATATATTGTACAGTGTTGCTGAAGATAGAAGCAAAAAGCTAGAGTAACTCAGCAGGCCAGATAATATCTCTGGAGAAAAGGAATAGGTGATGTTTCGGGTCGAGACCCTTCTTCAGACTGAGAGTGCGGGGAAAGGGAAAGAAGAGATATAAACAGTGATATAGAGTGAATCGAACAAATGAGTGAAAGATATACACAAAAGTAATGATGACAAAGGAACAGACCATTGTTAGCTGTGGGCAAGGTGGAAACGAGTTACAGACAATGAGACTCAAGAAAGGTCTCGACCCAAAACGTCACCCATTCCTTCTCTCCAGAGATGTTGCCTGTCCCGCTGAGTTACTCCAGCTTTTTGTGTCTATCCGGTTTAAACCAGTAACTGCAGTTCTTTCTTACACAAGACGATTTTGAAGCTCGTACGACTTGGGTCGGGGTGGGATAGAGAGAGAGGGAATGCAAGAATTACTTGCAGTTAGAGAAATCAATAGTCATACCGTTGGGTTGTAAGCTGCCCAAGCAAAATATAAGGTGTTGAACATCCCTCACTCACCCGTCGTACTAGCTTCAAAGTCGTCTTGATGAGTCTCATTGTCTGTGACTCGTTTTCACCTAGCCCGCAGCTCACAATGGCCTGTTTCCTTTATCATCGTTACTTTTTTGCATATCTTTCATTATATTGTTCTATATCTTTCTATATCACCGTCTATATCTCTTGTTTCCCTTTCTGCTGACTCTCTGTCTGAAGAAGGGTCTCGACCCGAAACATCACCTATTCCTTTTCTCCAGAGATGATGCCTGACCTGTTCAGTTGCTCCAGCTTTTTGAGTTTGGTTATCTTTGGTTTAAACCAGTATCTGCAGTTTCTTCCTACACACCTTGTATAGTTGCTGTATGGTTTTGGTAGTTAGGAACCATAGGTTAAATGGACCAGGAGTTGTTGGATTCATAGTGCTGCTTGTTGGCCAGGAAGATTAGGAGGTCTTCCTCAACTCTTCGAAAATGCCACAGGCCTCTCCCACTCTCTGTCTTTCTCTTTGTCCTCCTGCTGGCTTGACTGCTAACCTAGTCTGGAATTTAGAAGGATGAGAGGGTGTCTTATTGAAACATATAAGATTATTAAGGGTTTGGACACGCTAGAGGCAGGAAACATGTTCCAGATATTTGGGGGAGTCCAGAACCAGGGGCCATAGTTTAAGAATAAGGAGTAAGCTATTTAGAACGGAGATGAAGAAATACTTTTTCACACAGAGAGTTATGAGTCTGTGGAATTCTCTGCCTCAGAGGGCGGTGGAGGCCGGTTCTCTGGATGCTTTCAAGAGAGAGTTAGATAGAGGTCTTAAAGATAGCGGAGTCAAGGGATATTGGGAGAAGGCAGGACGGGGTACTGATTGTGGATGATCAGCCATGATCACATTGAATGGCGGTGCCAGCTCGAAGGGCCAAATGGCCTACTCCTGCACCTATTGTCTATTGTCTAACCCCCAATGATTCCCTCTCACTTCCTCTCTTCTTCACAATTGATTCTGACACTGACATCTCCCAGCCCCCCACCCAGCCATGGGTCCCACATTATAACCTCTTCCCTTTGCTGACATCCCCAAATGAAAACCCCTCTGTTGGGTAAGGATGGGGCGATGAAAAAAGGTAACACAATCATGCTGTTAAATTAGGTGGGAGCTCTGCATCTCTATCTTTGCTAGGTTCCTTGGCCTCCGTGAATCTATCTCCCAACACTCTCACTCTCTGCATCCATCCAAGCCCTATTTTCCAGATTGAAAAAGTAATTTATTTTCTCCATCTTTTGGTAGGAATCGCGTGATCAGTCTTTTCCTTGCAGTGTCTCCGAAGTTTGATCAGTTCCTTGTGCCTCGGTGACTAAAGGTGGACATTTATACACGGATGTGTCTCATCGAAACACTGCACAGTTTGATTATGACTCCCTTCAACTTAGAAAGTTTTATCTTGTTAATAAGAGTCTCTACTCTGTAGTTTTCTTGATAATTGTTCTGCATTTGGTTGGGCTTGATCTTTATTTTAAAGAGGGTTGTCATGTTCTGTTTCTTATCAATTGTAGCCTCTGTTGTTCTACAAAGAGAATACTGTCCCTTTACAAAAAGACAAATGAAGAATGAGTCTAAATATTTTGACATGGCGAAAAAATTCTAGACACATGGACAGCTTGGCGCCTCACCCAACCAAAGCCCTCCGAGGGTTAAGGTTTCAGACCACAATTCCATATCTGCCAACATGCGGAAAGTGTTAGTGACTGGCAACTGCTTCTGAGCTCTCCTCAGCAATTCACACTTCATTCATTCAAATCCCAGAGTGCAGCAGCAAGCAATTAATCAGATCAGCTGTTATACTCTTGCAACAAAGAATAATCTGATTGTGCCGTGGTAGTTGATTACACTTCAGAATGTTTGGATTGTGTTCAGACCAGATGAATTGTCATTGGAGACTCTGTATTTGTCTGACCCTTTGAAAACTGCAGTCAATTCATAACTTCTTTCCACCATGTTAAAGAGGAAGAGTGGCATTTTTATCGCCTTGCTCAGATGTGATGTGGTTGGAGAGAAAAAGATTGACATTCTCTGTGAATCCAGCTTGTAATATTTGAAGGCAACAGACAATGTGTCAAATCTTTGAAGGTTTATGAAGAAATCTTCAAAAGGGTTAGCAGTTTATTTTATGTCTCTGCTCTTTTCATGACATTAAGAACTCACTGATGCAGAGAGAATTTCACAAAAGTTATTTTTTAACTGAGTGCAAATTATACCATGCTGTTGTAATGGCATCAATTTGGAGGGAAATCATATATAACAAAATCTTTGCAAAATGCAGCAGTATAATACTAGATTTATCTCGGCTGCCTCCACGAAGTAACTACTGAATCCAGGATGTAAATACTGTGCCCTAAAAATCATTTATGGGAATAAACTTGTTCTTTTAGCCTAATTTACCCTGAATTTAGAACATAGAATGGGACAGCAGAAGAACAGGTCCTTCGGCCCACAATGTCTGTGCTGAAGATGATGGCAGGACCAACTCATATCTGCCTGTACATAATCCAAAATGTTTAGTATCCTGAATATCCATGTGCCTACCCGTCTCTGAAATGCCACTATCTAATCTGCCTCCATCGCTCAGTTCAGTTCAGTTTAGTTTATCATCACGTGTACCGAGGTACCGTGAAAAGCTTTTGTTGCGGCTAACCAGTCAGCGGAAAGACAATACATGATTGCAATCGAGCCATCCACAGCGTACAGATATGTGATAAGGGAATAACGCTTAGTGCAAGGTAAAGCCAGTAAAGTCCAATCAAAGATAGTCCGAGTGTCATCAAAGAGGTAGATAGTAGTTCAGCACTGCTCTCTGGTTGTGGTACGATGGTTCATTTGCCTGATAACAGCTAGGAAGAAACTGTCCCTGAATCTGGAGGTATGTGTTTTCACACTTCAATACCTTTAGCCCAATGGGAGAGGGGAGATGAGGGAGTGGCCAGGGTGCGACTCATCCTTGATTATGCTGCTGGCCTTGCCGAGGCAGTGTGAGGCATAAATGGAGTCAATGGAAGGGAGGTTGATTTGTGTGATAGTCTGGGCTATGTCCACAATTTGCTGCAATTTCTTACGGTCTTGGATGGAGCTGTTCCCAAACCAACCTGTGATGCATCCCGATAAAATGCTTTCTATGGTGCACCTGTAGAAGTTGGTGAGGGTTGTTAGGAACATGCCAAACTTCCTAAGCCATTCTCAGGAGGTAGAGCCTTGGTATGCTTTCTTGGTGATAGCTTTAATATGGGTGGTCCAGGAGAAGTCATTGGTGTTATTTTCTCCTAGGAATTTGAAGTTTTCAACCATCTCAATATTTGGCGACATCAATGCAAACTGGGAGTCAATCACTATCTCCTTTGTCTTGCTGACATTGAGAGGAAGGTTGTTGTCTCGACACCAGGACACAAGATTCACTATTTCCGTCCTGTACTCTGACTAATCATTATTTGATATCCAGCCCACAATGGTGGTGTCATCTGCAAATTTGTAAATTGAATTAGATGTGTACAAGGCAGTGCAGTCATGGGTGCACAAATAAAGAAGGGGCGGAGCAGATCGGAGTAGGGAGAATATACTTGCCAGCTTGTCCACATGGGTCCTGAGGATATCGCTGATAACTTCATCCGGGTCAATTGCTTTCCACAGGTTCACCATCAGGAAGGCTGACCTGACATCTGCTGTACTGATGAACTCCCCCTAGTCGCAACAGGGCCAGAATCCCCCTTGCCCTTACCTTTCACCCCATCAGCCATCCCATGCAACACATAATCCTCCAACATTTTTGCCTCCTCGAACGGGATCCCACCACGAGTCACATCTTCCCATCTCCACCCTTTTCCACCTTCTGCAGAGACTGTTCCCTCCGCAAGTCCCTGGTTAACCCGTCCCTTCCCACCCAAACCACCCCCTCCCCAGGTACCTTCCCCTGCAACCACAGGAGATGTAACACCTGTCCCTATAACTCCTCCCTCGACTCTGTCCAGGGACTCCAACAGTCCTTTCAGGTTAGGCAGAAGTTCATTTGTACCTCCTCCAACCTCATCTACTATGCTCAAGATGTTGACTCTTATACATTGGCGAGACCAAACATAGACTGGGTGATCGTTTCGCTGAACACCTTCGCTCAGTCTGCCTGGACCTACCTAATCTCCCGGTTGCCAAACACTTTAATTCCCCTTCCAATTCCCACACTGACAGTCTGAAGAAGCGTCTCGACCCGAAATGTCACCCATTCCTTCTTTCCAGAGATGCTGCCTGTCCTACTGACTTACTCCAGCTTTTTGTGTCTACCCACACTGACCTTTCTGTCCTAAGCCTCCTCCATTGTCAGTGAAGTTAATGGCAAATTGGAGGAGCAGCATCTCATATTTATCTTGGGTACCTTACAACCCAATGGTATGAATATCGATTTCTCTAACTTCAAGTAACCCCTGCAGTCCCTCTCTCTCTCCATCCCTCCCCCACACAAGTTGTACCAGGTTCCTGTTCTCACCTAGCAAGCAGCTAACAATGGCTTGTTTCCTTTATCATCGGTACTTTTTTGCATATCTTTCATTCATTTGTTCTCTTTCTCTCTACACCACTGTCTATATCTCTTGTTTCTCTTTCCCCTGACTTGTCTGAAGAGGGTCTCGACTAGGGTTGCCAACTGTCCCCTATTAACCGGGACATCCCGTATATTGGGCTAAATTGGTTTGTCCCATACGGAATCGCCCTAGTTCTATATTTGACTGCTACTACTCGGGTCGAGGGGACTGTCGGGTCGGAGCATCCGGCCCCTCCTCACCCGTCCCGACGTAGTGCAGCCCATTGAGTGCAGCAGCAGCACCTCGCCCGTGGCCCCTTCGGTCGGCAGTCCGGCCAGCTGCCTGACCTTCGGACCTTCGCATACCGCCGACACCACCATCCCTCCTTCTCATGGCCGATCATCGATTCATGAGTTGGATGGGGTGCCGGACTTCGCGCGCAAAGTCCAGCCCCCAGGCCAAAACTCCTCAGCTGGCCTGCCGGCTAGGCTTTGTGTGCAGTCCAGCACCCGGGCCAAATCATCATTCACCCAGCCATGGCTGAGTCGGTCAACGAATTGAAGTCGGGAATTTGTCCCTTATTTTGACCGTTTGTTCCTTATTTGGGAATGAGAAAGTTGGCAACCCTAGTCTCGACCCAAAATGTCACCCATTCCCTCTATCCAGAGATGCTGCCTGTTACTCCAGCATTTTGTGTCTATCTTTGGTTTAAACCAGCATCTGCAGTTACCTTCCTACACATTTAGTCTGCTATACTGATCATGGGTTCTGGCACATCCAAAGCTGCTCGGGGTGCTGGCATCATTTCACAGACTTTCTAACCAAAGCGAGCATAGAATGCATGAAACTCATCATGAAGAGCCATGTTGCTGTCTGTTATGCTGCCTGAATTCACCATGTAGCCCGTTATGGCACGCAAGCTTTGCCACAATGGTGGGTGTCCATCTGGTTATCCAACCTTGTTCTGTTAACCCAAATGGCAATTGGGTACAAGAGGGTAGATGCTGAGATGTTGTCATTACTGTGAGAGTCTTGAACGAAGAGATATAGTCACAAGATAGAAGGATGGTGATATATGTGGAACCAGCACAGAAGAAGCTTGAGATTAGTCATGATTATATTGAATGGTGGGGTAGGCTTGATGGGCCAAGTGGCCTACTCCTGATCCTATTTGCTTAAGTTCTTTTGTTCCCCAAATGTTGCCTGACCACATGGATTTTCCAGAATTCTCAGCTTCATTATAGTTTTCGAGCACCTCTTGTGTTTTGTATTGTAATGCTTTCTCTATTTTCATGATTCACTTCTAATTATAATTCCTACAGACAGGATAACAAGCCTTTACCACCCTCTGATAAACACAAAAAGCTGGAGTAACTCAGTGGGTCAGACAGCATTTCTGGAGAAAAGGAATAGGTGATGTTTTGGGTCGAGACCCTTCCTATTCCTTTTCTCCAGAGATGCTGCCTGACCCACTGAGTTACTCCAGCTTTTTGTGTCTATCTTCAGTTTAAACCAGCTCTACAGTTCTTTCCTACACTTTACCACCATCTCCCAGCCAACACCATCATCACATGTCATTCTCTCTCTCCTGGTTATCATCCTAGCACAAACTTTCATCCATTCCTCTCACTCTCTGCAACTTAAAATATGTTTGATTTCGAACTTCTCCCAAACCTGATGAAAGATCATTGACCAGAAGCAACAATTATCTTTTTCCCCTTTCTGTGGATCCAGACTGACCTGCTGAGCCTTTCCAGCATTTTTTTTTATATTTCAGGCTTTGAGAGCTATTGACAGAATAAATGCTGAATGCTTTTGATGGAGAATCCAATATTTAGCGAGTAGATGGCTCTTCAGGATTGAAGCGGAAGAACTTTTTGATTAACACAGTGAGTTGTAAAACCTTTGAATTTTCCACTACACTGGACTGCCGCAGCTCAGAGACAAGGTTGGATTTAAGGGGAATAGTGCTTTGGCCAGAAGGTTAGGCATGTATGGGCAGTCACGGTGGCGCAGCGGTAGAGTTGCTGCCTTACAGCGAATGCAGCGCCGGAGACCCGGGTTCAATCCCGATTATGTCCGAAAGTTCTCCCCGTGTTTTCTCCGAGATCTTCGGTTTCCTCCCACATGTTTGTAGGTTAATTAGCTTGGTAAATATAAAAATTGTCCCTAGTGGGTGTAAGATAGTGTTAATGTGCGGGGAACGCTGGTCGGCGCGGACACGGTGGGCCAAAGGACCTGTTTCCGTGCTGTATCTCTAAACTATAGGATCAGCCACAATCTTATTGGATGGTGGACATGGTTCAAGTGGGTTACGTGGCAAACTTGCGTAACTTTTTTAAAGTTTATAATCTTCCTGGAATGTTAACTAGAGCATTTAAGATTTACTGTGAAGCCATCACACATGGAATCCAGGCATATTGCTGTAACTTTTTGGAATGTTAATTAATAAACAAGAGGGATGATTATTTATAATGCAAACATTCATGACATTGCAGTGGAACGATTTCTTCATAATATCTAAACCACCATTTGATGCATGTAAGGGTTGCTAATTATTTGACCTAGGAAGAAATTTGGTCTGAATTAAAATAAATGTCAAGTTCAAATTCAGAACTGTTAGCAATAAACATCCTGCAAACATTTATCACCTTAGCTCTGAAGGACAATAATGGAGCTATTGCAACAGTGGGGAAAGGAACAGAAAAGAATGCACACATTTTATAGTTCCTTTTGTGATATCAGGTTGTGCTCCAAACATTTTATAGTTATTCTCTCATGTTGTTCCAATGAAGACAATTGTTAGATAAATATTTATCATGCATAGCGAGAAATTAGATAGCCAAATTCACAAATAGGGGGCTGCCAGAAACGATTTGAAAAAACAGCTAACAGATATTAGATAATGTTAGCAAAGACACGAGGCACTTCTCTTCTGCAAAATAATATCATGGGATTTTTTAGATCCACCATAGACAGTGACTTGGCCTTGGCTTGACATTCCATCTATGGAAGTGATGCACTACAATGCTGAGAAAGAGATCCACGCTTTATATCTCGCACTTTGCTCTATCTATTGTACTTGAGTTTTACTTGATTGTATTTATGTATAGTATTATCTGATCTGATTGGATAGCATGCATTCTTGATTAGAACAGGTGTCAATGGTCATGGGGAGAAGGCAGGAAAATGGGATTAGGAGGCAGATTGAATGGCGGTGTGGACTTGATGGGCTGAATGGCCTAATTCTACTCCTACAACTTGTGAACGTGAAAACAAAGCTTTGCATTGTACCTAAACCATTGTAAACCTAAACCTAAACCATCTGAAAGCAACATCTCTGTCAGTGCTGCACTCCCTCAATATTGCACTGGAGTATCAGGCGAGTGTAATACTCAAGTTTCCGCACGAGCATCTGATTCAGGGGCAAGAGAGCTGGCAACCGAGCCATGGGATAAATAAGTTAATTTCATGTCTTCGAGGGTATTACCTATAAGGAGAGGTTAAACAAACTTGGATTGTTTCCTTTGGAGTGTCAGAGATTGAAGGATGATAGAAGTATATAACATTATGAGTAACATAGATAGAGGACACAGTGAGAACCTTTTTCCCCAGGGTCGAAATATCAAATACCCGGGGGTCTTGCCTTACAGTGAGAGGGGCAAAGTTTAAAGGAGATGTGCGGGACAGTTTTTTACGCAGAGAAAGGTGGGTGTCCTGAACGTGCTGCCAGGGATAGGGGTGGAGGCAGATACAATAGGTTAATTTGAGAGGCTTTTAGAAAGGCACATGGATATGTAGGAAATGGAGCGATGTGGATCACATGCAGGCAAACAATATTAATTTATCTTGGCATCATGTTTGGCATGGACTTTGTGCACCAAAGGTTCCAGTATTTTACTGTTCTGTGTTCTATAAAAAAGCTGCAGTTTTGGTACAATAGCTGAATGATTAATTCTAGAGAAACCATTGAGATGGTGGGAGGGAATGTCTTTGTGAACACACAGCAAGATGTTGTTTGCTTGGGCACCTTCCTCTGGAAGATCCACAGAGCTCTATGGTGTATTCCAAGATGGCATGGAATTCAAGGCTTGCAAATCCCTGCATGGAATGTATGTAAACTACATGTGGAATCATGGTCATAAGTGATAGGAGCAGAATTAGGCCATTCGGTCCATCGTCTGCTCCACCATTCAATCATGGCTGATCTATCTCTCCTTCCTAACCCCATTCTCCTGCTTTCTCCCCATAACCCCTGACACCCGTAATAATCAAGAATCTATCTATCTGCTTTAAAAAATATCCAGTGAATTGGCCTCCACAGTATTCTGTGTCAAATATTTCCGCAGAATCACCACTCTCTGACTAAAGAAATTCCTCCTCATCTCCTTAAAAGAACATCCTTTAATTCTGAGGCTATGGCCTATAGTCTTAGACTCTTCCACTATGTGGAAACATCCTCTCCACATCCACTCTATCCAAGCCTTTCACTATTTGGTACGTTTCAAGAAGTGTCCCCTCATCCTTCTAAACTCCAGTGAGTACAAGCCCAATGCCGTCAAACGCTCATCATATGTTAACCCACTCATTCCTGGGATCATTCTTGTAAACCTCCTCTGGACCCTCCCCAGAGCCAACACATCCTTCCTCAGATATGATGCCCAAAATTTCTCACCATACTCCAAATTCGACCTGACCAACGCCTTATAGAACCTCAGCATTACATCCCTGTTTTTGTATTCTAGCCCACTTGAAATAAATGCTAGCATTGCGTTTGACTTCCTTACTATCGATTCGATTTGCAAATTAACTTTTGGGGATTCTTGCACCAGCACCTTTGCACCTCTGATTTCTGGATTCTCTCTCCATTTAGAAAATAGTCTACATCTTTATTCCTATTACCAAATTGCATGACTCCACACTTTGCTGCACTATATTCCATCTGCTACTTTATTTGCCCACTCTCCCAACCTGTCAAAGTCCTTCTGCAGAGTCCCTGATTTCTCTAAACTACCTGTCTCTCCACCTATTTTCGTATCATCTTCAAACTTCCTTCCTCAAATTAGATCAAAACTGTATCCAGAACTCCAGATGTGGTCTCACCAGGGCCCTGTACAACTGCAGAAGGGCCTATACTCAAATGGCGTGTTATGAAGGCCAACACGCCATTAGCTTTCTTCACTGCCTGCTGTACCTACAAGGACACCCAGGTCTCGTTGCCCTTTTTCCTAATCTGACACCATTGAGATAATAATCTGCCTCCTTTTCCTTGCCGCCAAAGTGGATAACCACATATTTATCTACATTATACTGCATCCGCCATGCATCTGCCCACTCACGCAACCTGTTCAAGTCGCCCTGCAACCTCCTATCATCCTCTTCGCAGTTCACACTGCCACCCAGCTTTGTATCATCTACAAATTTGCTAGTGTTACTTTTAATTCCATCATCTAAATCATTAATATATATTGTAAATAGTTGTGGGCCCAGCACCGAGCCTTGCGGCACTCCACTCGCCACCGCCTGCCATTCTAACAGGGACCCATTTATTCCTACTCTTTGTTTCCTGTCTGCCAACCAATTCTCGATCCATGTCAATACCCTACTCCCAATACGATGTGCTCCGTATTTTGCCCACTAATCTCCTGTGTGGGACCTTATTAAAGGCTTTCTGAAAGTCCAGATACACTTCATCCACTGGCTCTCCTTCATCCATTTTACTTGTCACATCCTCAAAAAATTCTAGAAGGTTAGTCAAGTATGACTTGGACCAGTTCTTTTACTGCTATACAAATGCACCATTATTACTTCTTTAATAATTGACTCCAGCATCTTCCCCACCACCGATGTCAGGCCCCAGCACCGACCCCTGCAGAACTCCACTAGTCACTGGCAGCCAACCAGAAAAAGCCCCCTTTATTACCACTCGTTGCCTTCTGCTATCCAGCCAACCTGGTATCCATGCTAGTATCGGCCCATGGGCTCTCATCTTCCTTAGCAGTCTCACACGTGGCACCTTATCACAGGCTTTCTGAAAATCTAGGTAAACAACATCCACTGACTGGTTTCTGGATCATCCGATAAGTTCTACAGAGAGATATCAGCCCACCTAAAAAAAGAGTTAGCCAAATTTGGAACGAACCATGAATAACTAAGTTACTTTCTGTTAGTTACTTTCACACATTCTTCTGAAATGTAGCTCTTCTGACTTCTGCCTTTCCTGAAAATAGCTGATTCTGCACTCTTCGATGACCAGGCTACTGTCCAGCATTCTAACTTTCCCTATTCTTAGCCAGTCCTAATGCGATGTCACTTGAAGTTACCACAGGCCATGAATGGGTGGGCAATGTTCTTCATTGTTGATGTCCACCTCCAATATAATAATGGTGCTGAAATTCAGTACTACAATTGCACCCATAGACAAATTTGTTCTTTTGTAGGCAAAGCTAAAACCAAAGAGAACAAATTGTACTTTGTGAAACAATCCCTGGCATAGCTTCATCAGGCAAAATTGAAAATCAGGCCGAGAGCCATTATTTCGCCTGCCCACAGGCCTTGCCTCATCTGGGACTTGTCCACCTCTGGGGCAATAAAATACACAGGCATATATAATGTGGAAGCAAATGCCATCACATGTGTTTCTTATTAGGTGTGCCCTAGCCATGCTGGAAATTTGACGGCAAGAAAGAGAGGGAACTTGAAAATGCTTGGTGCAATTGATTGCGGGGTATTCTACTGCTTCTGCTTACTGAAATATATTCCATAAAACATGGTCCACTTGGTTAATCCATAAAGTTGCCAGTCTGAAGAAGGGTCTCGACCCGAAACGGCACCCATTCCTTCTCTCCAGAGATGCTGCCTGTCCCGCTGAGTTAATCCAACATTATGTGTCTACCTTCGATTTAAACCAGCATGTGCAGTTCTCTCCTACACAAGCTACCAGTCACACTATGCTGTAGCAGGTGCGGTGAAGTTAATCAAAATCATGAACCTTCCAGTGGTGCTCCCAAGTCTCTGTGAATCGAAGAGTTGTGCTCTGGATCAACTATAGGGGGATTGTAAAAATGTGTTTTTTTAATTTACTTTGATGGCCGTTTGCCTGCAATGCAGTAAAATGGTTATATATTGAAACCCCAAGAATAAGGTTCAAGGACAACTGGCAACCCAAGACCTGATGCCACCATGTTCCTTCTCCACGATATGAGAACTTAACGATCGACCTCAAAACTTGAGGGCTGAATTGGTGGAGCGCCTCTCACACCTCTTATGAGAACACAACAAATCCCCATTTATGTCAGCAGAAGTGTCAATGGGGCTGGTTCAGTAAAGAACAGCTAGCTGTTCAGCCAATCGGAAGAGGTGAAAATTATCCCTGCGATTGCCAATGGATGCCCGTGTGGAGCCTTGCAAAGCAAAAATAGTTTTGCTAGCTTTACCCTAGAGTATCAAACAGGGTCAAGAGAACAATGCTAAATTTATGCCACATTTCGTTGCAGCAGAAAATCCCATCTGAAATGTTTCTTGCAGCAGTGTACATAGGTGATAATTGGCAAACCCACTTACAATGCACAATAACACAGGCCTGGATTGAGCTCTGATGCCGGGTACATTTCTGCAGGGAACTGCTGCCTGTACACCTTCCAATATTAAATGCATTTATATTTTTACATCTGTGCTCTGTAAAGAGGACATTGGAGATACATTCGATGTCAGAGTATCCAGTGTAAGTTCAGAATTATGGTGATCTGCAAGGGCAGATGCCTTAATCTGATGCCAAGTCTGATATAATAACCCAGAACTTCAAATATTTATCAGAAAGTTTTTAGGTTGGCATTTTGTTTCCTTCTCTTTTATGTGGGTTTAACTGACTTTTAAAGTTTTTCATTATTTCTTAATTTCAATTTTGTTAATGAGTTGAATCCATATAAACTTTTTCTTTAAATTGTCAGAATGACAAACAAATCAAACAGCTTTTGAAAGCAGCTCCTCATTGGAGAGAAGGAATGGGTGACGTTTCGGGTCGAGACCCTTCTTCAGACCATGGAGCCATGGTGTTGAACTAGTTTGAAAGAGCTGTGGCATTAACAAAGAGTGGGGCAGGGAACAAATGCAGGTGGCAGGTAAAGTTGCCTGGCGCAATTAAATGCAAAGCATCCATCTTCTCCAGCTTTATGAAAAGTATTCCTTAAAATAGAGACCTCTTGGTCAGTGCCCAAGTCTTCCTATGTTGCAGCAAGTGCAGGAAAGTTGATTAGAGATTAAATTTTCTGGTTTTGTTTGAGCCTCTCCATAAATTTAAGTATTGTTCCTTGGACACTGCTATGCATGAGTATAAGGGCATTATAAAAAGGTGTATTTTTGATTTTCTTTGAAAACTTATTTTATTAAAGTACAGGAAATGGAAAATAATTTGCTGTTTATAATGTTAGGGACTGAGTTTTGCTGCTCCTAAAACATAGCACAATTCTACACCTAATTTGACATGAATTCCATATATCTATGACTAAAATAACTCGCAAATCATGCAAAGTGCAGATCAGAATGAATCATTGAAACAAGTTCAGTGATCTCCCAGTCTCATTGAATAAAGTTGTATTAAAAATGTACAAATGTGAGAGCTTTGTCCCTATTTTCCCATAGAATTGTAATGATCCGTCATTTTGTAAGGAATTTGTTTCACAATTTATACCAAATATCTAGGAGTCAAAGAAAAAGTTTTGCCATGTTAGAAAGGAAACGTGTTACCTGAGGTGGTGCAATGCTATGGTTCATCAGAGTTTACTTTCAAATGTTTAGTTCTAAGATAAACAGTGTTATCTGGGGTGTTAATGGATATTCAAATGCTGGCTTTAAGAGTTCTTTCATATGAAATTGAATATTAAACCAAAAGGATTAAGGTTGAGTAACTGAGATAAAATTTGAACCAAATTTTAAAAAAAAGGTTTGAAAGTAGAATACCAAGACCCTGAATTTCCAAGGGAATGTGACACAATATGAAAAGTATTCCTTAAAATAGAGACCTCTTGGTCAGTGCCCAAGTCTTCCTATGTTGCAGCAAGTGCAGGAAAGTTGATTAGAGATTAAATTTTTTGGTTTTGTTTGAGCCTCTCCATAAATTTAAGTATTGTTCCTTGGACACTGCTATGCATGAGTATAAGGGCATTATAAAAAGGTGTATTTTTGATTTTCTTTGAAAACTTATTTTATTAAAGTACAGGAAATGGAAAATAATTTGCTGTTTATAATGTTAGAGACTGAGTTTTGCTGCTCCTAAAACGTAGCACAATTCTACACCTAATTTGACATGAATTCCATATATCTATGACTAAAATAACTCGCAAAATAACTCCTTTTGTACATTTTTAATACAACTTTATTCTAAGAGTTAGGTAAGAACCTCAAATACCATCTAATTTTCACAGTCTGTCGTCACTGTAGCTTTAAGGCATAAGCTCCTCCCATTAAGCAAGACCCGCTTTGTCAAAGGAGCCATTGTTGGAGGAGGGAACTCCAATGCTAGGTCCCTCATTGCAAGGTTGTATTATCTGAGTGGTAGTTATAGCAGGTATGTGGATTTTTTGTTGTAAGTGGCATCAATATCCTCTGAAATAGCTTTTCAGTGCTGCCCCTTCAGTAAGGACCCAAGATACACAAGTAGTAGAATTACCAAGTAGATCAATTTACTGAATCTCATCCTTGCCTTGGATCCACTTGGAGTCAGCAATGCAGCCTTTAGAGGGACACACATTGAAACCCAGAATGAGGGCCCATTTACTGTATGATTCCATGACTCTAAGAGTTACCAACATGTCTATGACATGTCAGTAACTCATAGAGTCATGGAATTGTACAGCAAACGGGCCCTCATTTTGGGTTGCAGCATTGGGCATCTTTTCAGTCTTACCCCAAACATAGAATACAAGAGCTAATTTGCATATGCGTGGTGAGAGTTACTGCCTTGGACATCAAAGCAACATTTAACTGAGTGTGGCCTCTAGGAGCCCTAATGAAGTGGTGAAGCAAATGTTGGAAATCTGAAATAAAACAAGTGCTGGAAATACTCAGCAGGTCAGGCAACAATAAATATGACACCTAAAGTGCCCAAAGGTGCTGAATTCTACAGCTAAACACTCCAAAAAATATTATAAGGGAATGTACAAGGGAAATCTGGAAGGAACATTGTAAGTTTGAAAGTGTTTAAGAAGGAACTGCAGATGCTGGAAAATCGAAGGTACACAAAAATGCTGGAGAAATTCAGCGGGTGCAGCAGCATCTATGGAGCTTTTGCGGGCCCAGTGCGACGGCGATGTTCAGTGGGCCCGGTCCGGCGGCGATGCTGGATGGGCCTGGTGCGACGGCGATGTTAGGTGGACCGGGTGCGGCTGTGATAGTCGGCGGGCCCAGTGCGCCGGCGATGTCGGATGGGCAATGAGGTAGAAGGGTTTCGGCCCGAAACGTTGCCTATTTCCTTCGCTCCATAGATGCTGCTGCACCCGCTGAGTTTCTCCAGCATTTTTGTGTACCTTTGTAAGTTTGAAGTCCTTGACTCTAACCCACAGTCACATATCCTTCTGCTGCATCTTCAAATGGTCAAGAATGTTAATACAGAATTAATAGAAAATGCCATTTTATTGATAATGAAATTCAAACTTAAATCAATGTTACAATCATGACAAAATGCCAGACAAGGAATTTTGTGGTTTGGTGATACATAAACCACTACCTTAGCTTTCTTCCCTTTTAAGACATAGCAAAGTGATTCATAATCAATGATGGCAATGGCTTGGAAACACAATGCATTTGTACAGTACACTCAGTACAAAGTAATTATTGAATAACAGCAATAAAAAAGCTTGTATTTTTATAAAAAGTTAAAAAAATTAAAATGCCGAAGTGCAAGTATACCATTGAAATCAAAACTGCAGAATGATGTCTGATTTACATAAACAAAAATAATGAACAGATTAAAATGTGTGCTTTTTTCTCAACTATCTATGTAGCAATTGCGTTAGAAAGCTCAGATTTCCATTGTGTGTTTCACATCCAAACTATAGAATACCAAATATGAACTGCTCATATGAAAAATCATGATAAACAGCTTAAGACAAAAAAAAAGAGTAGGGTTGTTACAATCCCTGCCGTCAGTGGCACCCAGATCTGCCGACTCGAGATACTGTGAGGGGGGGTGGGGGGAGTAAACTGCAGGTATTTCATTGTTGTCAGGGAGGGATTTCCTCTTACAACAAGCTTATGATGTAGAGGAAATCCCGTTCTGTCATCCATTCGTGCTTTTTTTTCAACACGTTGCTGGTCTATTGAATCGCTGGATTTGAAAGTCGGGGCTCAAATTCAAGACCTTCAAAATCACGGATCACAAGTTCAGGCTAAAACAAAAGTTATGTCGGACATTTACTTAACATCTTATCTAGTATTAGGTGTAATTTAATTTTAATCTGATGATGCGAAATAAGTTAATTAGGCCCCGATATTGGCAACATGATCATTATCCATATTGTGTAATTGTCTATCCGTGATCACTATTTTCATGCTAAATATCTGACTAAAAACTTCCACAGTACATACAGATCGGATTGTTAAACATGGCGGCAGCCATGACCAATCTGTATGTATGTCTGTGTAAAACGGCCCTAGTCCTCGATCACAGCTTTTGAGTTGTCAATACAAAACAATAGGGAACAAGATGCTAATTTCCTAGTATGAAAATGACCATAACTTTTTTTAATACTGAAGAGATGAAAGTGAATTGGGTAAATATTAAAGTTTTTTTTATGCTTTATCTGATGGGATAAATTACAGGCTTGATTTTTTAAATCTCAAAATGTTGTGACATTCCTAAAAATAGTTTTGTGTGATTAAGAGTATCGAGAGTTGAAGATAACATGACTAACTCTGAGATGGATGAGGCTCACCTTGGACTTGTTTCAGTCATTTTGGTTTAAGCTCTACTGTACCTTTCATTATTAAGAGTATTGTTTTCATAATGTTATGTTAACAAATTATAACATGGCTTTCACTGGAAACAAATCAGCATGAAACCTATAACCCAAGCTTATTTTTACCATCAGTTACATTAGTGGTATGATTGCCAAATACTAGAAACATTCAAAGAGCATACAGCTGTGCTCATCAATTATTGACATGAACTGCTCTACACAGCAAATATCTCAATCAGTGCTTCTGCCTCTATAACAGCAACCCCTGTTTCTATTCCTAGTATCTGGAGGAAAGCAGATTAGCCTTTTCCAAAGACAAAACCAGATACACTTTAATCTGGTGTTTTGATTTTCCCATGCTAGGTTTTCATTTTGTATCTGATAATATTTCATTCCTACTCAATATTTTGTCAATGGAAGAGTAGGATATTGCATTAAATGACAAAATTATTAACCATCATCAAAAGAAAAAGGAAAATGGAGATGAATAATCAGTGCCAATCCAAAACATTGGCATAGTAAGGAACTATGTAATATTTCAAGGTATGGAATATTCATTGTAATTACATGGTCCTATTAGAGTTTATTGAAGCTTCCATCAATTCTTTTTTGCTATTTTATCAAACTTGGACTTATCTGCTGCCACCATGTAAATAAATCAAGTATTTGGCAATCCTATGAAGTCTACTGTATCTTTGAATCACCTAAGGTGTCACATAACCCCGTGATAAACCAGGGCCATAGATTATGGGTGAATAGCAGAAAGATTAGAAGAAATTTGAAACATTTTCTTTTAATTGTTATTATGAAGGTCTGTGGTACAGTGCCTGAAAGGGTAGTGGAGGTAGAAACTCTCATCTTATGTTCATCATCCTGATGAACATTTGATAAGCAGCAGCCTACAGGACCACTGACGGAGACTGGAAAACAGGATACATCTAAATAGCTCTTATCACAGCTGCATAGTCCCCTTCTGCACATTAAATTACTCTGTGATTCTCTGCTAGTTCATGTTAACAGTTAGTACCAGAGAAAACTAACAGATCAGAAATCCCCTCAAAATGTTCACACCTGGAGTGAAAATCTGCACTGAATGAAAAAAAATCCATGTATACAATTTGCATTATATCCAAAATGTTTAGTAATTGTTGCATCAACCTGGTGGATAGTGGATCTAGTTGGATGTGCTTTTGACTGTATAAAATCGTAAGCGTTGTTCCAAAATTGCTGCCTGCAGCCCTACAAATATCACATCCTAACAAAGAATGTTTAAAAAAAATCATTTTATAAAAACACATGTTTAAAAATCCACCTTAGCAATAAAAATTACATTAAACAAATAAAGTACCTTTTATTAAATAGGTAACAGCTTGCACTGGCAGTAAGATTTGATTAATTCAACCTTGAGTTGTGTAACCTGACACCTGCTTTTTTAAATGCTGCTGAAAACTATCGAACTCATTACCTGTACAGATATATAAATGTAGACTGGTGGTTTGCTTCAAGCTACCACTTGCAATAAATAATATCAATAAAGTTGTCCAGCTTTAATGTAAATAGAACCTTGGGTCCACAAAAGCATGCTTCACACAAGAAAATGTTACAGTTTAAAAAAAAAGCTTGCTATATCTAAATATTGAAAAATATTTGACATTTATTTATTACATAAAATAGTCTCAGAATAGAACGAAGCATTTGAAACTAAGGAAGCATTAGGATAAGATATTGCATTCATGTACCTCATGTATTTTGTGCTTTTTTTAAGTTACAAAGACTGAATACACCTTTTTTGTGTGTAATCTTTCTAAGATTTATAGGCATGGCAATTTTAACATATCAAGTACCTGGGTTACTTTAATGTATGGCAGGTTCTGCACAAGCATACCAGTTGAATCAATACAGGTCCTACTTTGGCATGATAATAAAAGGAAAGAACTTTCAAGCCTCAGGACATCCCTTAGTGCTTTATGGCATATCAAGTACTTCTGAAGTGAAGTCATTATTTGGCTGTGTTATTAATTTCTAGTACTACTTGAACACAAACTAGTTTTGCTTAAAGATGTAACGCCAATAAATTCTAAGGTGGTTTTTAGCTATATAAGTTAAAACTTTAAGTGTTAACCACATTTCAATAATAACAATTAATGGCCTAAAATTAGTTTCTGCTCATCGAGAATCTAGACATTGCCTGAGTCTGTAAACTAGATTAATTACCTTAATGGTAGCCACTTTTCTGTCAAAATAATCATGCCACAAACCGCAAGATATTCCTGCTTAAAATATGATTCATTATTCAGGATATCTACAGTCTGCTGTGTGTTTTCAACTGCATTAACTTCAAATTTTCACTACGTGC
The DNA here is from genome assembly GCA_038087875.1 of Malacoraja senta. Taxonomy (NCBI): domain Eukaryota; kingdom Metazoa; phylum Chordata; class Chondrichthyes; order Rajiformes; family Rajidae; genus Malacoraja; species Malacoraja senta. The sequence goes on along the minus strand of JAXLNO010001610.1, from coordinate 10,898 downwards.
AAGTGTTTCCTTCTCATTATTACCAAAGCCGTTCATATTCAAATGTAAAAAGTCACAAACTTATGCCTATACAGATGTAATTGTGTATGAAGTAGAGTGAGTGTGCGAAACATCTTTCCATCTAATTATTGTTTCTTAAAAGAAACTTGGAATGGGCATCAAATCACCTTCACGATTTTGCACCGTGAAGGAAAATAAGTAGAACAGAAACAGTACTTTCTGCCTTTGTTTTGTTTACATTGTGGAACTGATTGTTTAAAGGAAACATTAATTCTGAAATCGTGCCTTTTTGGCTGCTGGCATTGAATAGTAAGGTACGCTTTAAATTCACTGATTAAAGGGTTTTTGAATTGCAATCTCTTAAAAATATTTAAGAGGCAATAATTTTATGATTTCAAGGTATTCCCCTAACTGCACCGATTCTGTTATAAAACACCAACGATCCTAATTGTTAGCATATTGGATTATAAGCAAAATACTGGAAAACATGAGTTAATTTATAACAAAAGCCAAAAGAAAGCTCTCATCCTTAGATTGATAAACAGAGCTATGGATATGTAATGGTGTATAGCGCTGTTACACAGCAACATGTTTGGATATCCCTTTGACAATACCTTCAAGTATCAGCTGTGTGAGGATATTTCGACCAATATATACCTTTAAATAAAATATTGCTGTTTGCTCCTCAAAGAAATGTTCTTTCAATAATAATACATAAATATACACTATATCAGTTTTAAGGGAACCTGACTAATGTGGAATGAGTGATTAACAATTAGTATTCCCAATGCTCCTTGCATGAACTGCAAAGAATATTCCTATTTCCATCATCCTTACATTTGCACAATATTTAGTAACTATATAATTTGAGGATTCTAATTTTAGAGGGGAATTACCATTTAATTAAAGTAACCCATGAGTTTGAATATTAAAATAATATTAATTATTGCCATTGTTTCTCAAGTATGCAGACCACTACAGATACTATAGTATATTGACGCCAATGTTGACGTTACCATTTTAATGTCTGTAGGCCAGGATCAAGGAGCCATTCAATTAATAAGTAAACGATATTCAAATTAAAGAACATAGTGGAATAAAATAGCTCCAAGCCAGATGGGATAAACCTCATTTGAAATTGAAAGACAATTTTGTTGTAAGTATATACAAAACCATTTCAAGAGAACAGAAACTCCTCTTGAAATCTGCAGTAAACTTTCAATTAACAGAAATGCTTACATAAATGGTTACTAAAAAAACTTCAGTCTATTTACATTTAAAGGGCATTCCTCAAGAAATGTATTAGAAAAAAGAACATTTCTGCCCCTTATGCACAGTTGCAACCAAATGCATACAACTACTATAATTGTGAGCCAGTTTTGCTCTTGGACAACATAAAAAGACGCTAAAGTGGGTAGCTACATCTTCTAGGACTATTCATCTTCAAGCTTAGAGTCCTTTTTTTTCTTATTTTTAGCCACTTCTTTGCCACACACAACATTGCTTTAATGATTACTGCAATTTGCACTCTGCCACTTCTTAGATATTATGTGCAAGGCCCACCTTTGTGAAACAAAGTTTCCTTTGCTGTGCATTTAGGACTTTGCTTCATGTATTTGGACAAGGTGCTAAGTTCTCTCAGTGGAGGAGGTGGTTGGGGGGGGGGGGGGGGGGGGTTACTTAAAAATAGCCCAAGTCATGTGCATATGTTGAACTGTACAGAAATGTCCTGAAATACTGTACGAGTTCACTGAGCAGTCATACCATTAGATTTTCTTCCAGTTAAAAACTGTACAATAGGCACTGTTTAAATGATAATGTTCTTTTCCAAGCTGCTGTTATGTATTCTTATAGAATTAAAAGATCAGTATGGTCTCCAGACAGACTCATCGATCCTTCCAGTGGAAGACAACACAGTGGGAGAATTGCTATGGCTACCATCGGCATCAACACCATCATTTTGGTTGGGCAGATTCGGATTAAGCAGTGTACTGCCAGTTGATGCACTGGTACAAGGTGGCAGCATCCTGGAGGGCGAGCGTTCTCCCCCTGCCACCATGGAGAATTGATAGGATCCAGAAGAGGTGCCATAGTAGAGATAGGGTGCACTGCTGGTTTGGAAGTGTCCACTTTGGTTAGGGGACGAGCCAGGATAAGGCGGTGGCAAGTAGGTGTGATAGTGTGTAGCTGCGGACATACCTAGAGACATGCCAGTTGTAACTGGGGTTGGTGTGTAGGTGAAGGTGGCTGGATAGTGCATTCCGGGGATTGGAGAAGCGGCTTTCTGTGAGCGAAGAAAGCCCAAACTGCCGAGGATCTGAGAAGGGACCAAGATCTGTTGCACCTGTAAGAGTAAAAAACAGAAATAAATATAGTATACTTGACAAAACATACGAACAGGTAGCAGTATTGTTCAGAAACATTTGCAAACCATCTTAGTATTGTTGTAATGCATTGTATCATATGCTGCTGACATTATGAGAAAATAATCTGTGACCATTCCCTGTAATGACAACCAGATTTAACATTGTTGCTTTGGTATTGCTTACATTCCTGTAGTCCTGGAGTTTATTTCTGAACATTCTGCTTTCTCTTATCACCCTGGGGATAATATACAATTTATTGTACTGGTGTTAATGTGTTGGTTATGGGATTTATCGTGTTAATGATTTTTTTTTCTGAACTTAAGAATTTTTTTAATACATTTATGATTATGTTACAACCTGTAAATCTGAGGATTACCACTTGATAAGTTTGCAATGATTAAATCAAATTTCCTAATCCTTCAGTGCAAGGCTCACAATGGCATGCTTCTGCTGTCAGCAAAACATTCACCACAACATAGCCTATGACAAAAAAGAACAACTGAGATTGGGACAAAATAATAAACTGAGGCTTGATTTGAAGGCACTAACTTTTATGTGTGGCTCAGATCAAGATAATGCACAGTTCAAACATCAGACTCACTATTTATGATGCTACCTGATGTGAATTTACTGCATTGGATTTATTAATCCCTCTACTGATGTTTGCTGTGCTTTATATCTGCATATTGATTCAATTCCAATACAAATACAGTATGTATGTTATTAATGATGTAAATCCATAAGTGACACAGCAGAAAAAAAGCAGATTGCTTTTGTTAAGTTTTATAATTGTCATCAATTTTAGTTGTTCTTAAGCAAAGATATTATTGCTACCACCACCATTTCTCGACTCAACGTTGACTTTTATCTGCACTAGAGGGTGCACCGTCGTGGAACCAAAGTGAAAGGTGGAATATATAGCTTATTGTATCTAAAGCAGCACACAACTAAGACCTAACTAAATTATCACACATAGAAGCTGGCAGATTTTGAGCACTGGGCATTAATAAGGCTCAAATTCTTGAGCAGCAACACAAAACTCAAAGGGAATATGTTTGATTAGATTCCAAGAGCATTCATGAATGTTCTTTGTGTACTGCTAAGGTCCCTTGTAAAAAACAAAAAAACAATTTTTTTCGTTATTGTATCCTGCTAAAAATGAATCCAATGTTCCCATATTAAATCTATCCCCTGTGTCTTTATGTTACATACAAAATAAATCCATAGATTTCCAGGCTTATTGGATTATAGGGATATTGATTCTGAATCAGTGAAATAGGATCAGTTAGAATTTCAAAGGTAAATTCTGTTGTCCTACTTATGAATATTTCTCTAATCAACCAAGTTGGGGGGGGGGGGGGGGTGGGGGTTAGTGAGATACAACAAGGAACATATGTCTGTATACTCCATTCAAGTGGGAGCAATAAATAACATCTATTAGGTAACAATATTTAAAAAGAGTTGAGACAAACAAAGTAAATACACAGTGTATGTGATCTCCCACTGTTCTAGTTAAAACATAAGTTAGGTAAACAACTTGGAACTATTTTCAACTATATTTTTTCTGGATGGAGTACAGTTATTTTTATACTGTCATTAATGTATGTGATTTGTTTGAAACACATTCCTGAAGTGGCTTTAAAGGAAGTTTGCACATAAAACGGAATGGAATGCATTACTACTTATTAGCTTGTGCCTAAACAACAGCAGACATCTTAGGTATGAAATGCAATTCTTCGCTCAGTATGTCTGGTATGCCCATTCTCAGCATTCTTTCACTTTGGGGGTAGGGGTGTGGCCAGCCATGCTTACTGACTTCCCTCCTACATCCTGCTCTGTAACCAAATCTTCACTGAGATTAGGTGCCAGCAGCTTTAACTTATAAGCAATGAAAGAAGCCATTGAAACTACTGAAGTGAACTTTAATATCACATGTGCTTTAACAGGAGCAGGGAAGGTGTGAGGGGAGAAGAAACATATTGACAGCTCAAGTCAGACCTCTTGTCCTCCACACTACAATTTACCCTACTCTTTTTTACACTCAGTATGAGCTTTCCCCCCCATGTTCTCTGCAACAAGAACCATATTTAATACTCTGTAAGGTTGCACGATTGCCAATGTCTTTCCAAACAGGATTAACTCAAGATGTAGAATTTACCGGTAAGTGTTTAGCAGCCCATCAACCAATTGCCTCATTTTAACTTTCACACCTATAAATCCAAACATGCCAAAACTACCAACACCACAAATCAAATTTTAGCCACTTCTTTGCCCAAGACAGGTAATCGACAGTCTGTTCTCTTTTCAAAGAAAAGAGGACTATTGAGAGAAATTGCCATGTCTCTTTAAATGCATTACAGCTTCGAATCTTTGTCAAAGTTTTCAATCAAAGGATGATTTGACTTCAGAGGTCCCATTCCGTGTCTGACCTCTCTGTCCTGGGTCTCCTCCATGGCCACAGCGAGCAACACCGTAAATTGGAGGAAATGCACCTCATATTCCGTTGGGCAGTCTACATCCTTGTGGCTTGAACATTGAATTCTCCCAATTCTGCTAGCCCTTGCTGTCCCCTCCCCTCCCCTTCATCAGCCCTCTGGTTGTCTCCTCCCCTCCCCCAGCCCTCGGGCTCCTCCTCCACCTTTTTCCTTTTTCCTTTCTTCTCCCACCCCTATCAGTCTGAAGAAGGGTTTCGGCCCGAAATGTTGCCTATTTCCTTCGCTCCATAGATGCTGCTGCACCCGCTGAGTTTTTCCAGCATTTTTGTGTACCGATGATTTGACTTGGACTGCTCAATTATCCTGCATGCAGTTTTATTGTGCTGTTGTACTTTGAATGTACTCCATTTTGCTAGTAATCTCCATATTATTTTCAAGGAAGTTTCTATGATTAACCCATTCAAGTTTAACCTAACTTGTTGTAAATGGATTGCCCAGTGCAGTTTTAAGGCTGGAGACAGTGGCTGCTTTACCCAAGGAATGCGGCAGCAACAACTAAAGAAAAGCAAGGAGACAGCAAATGCCCAACTGTAGTCTTGCCATTGATTGTTATCCCTTAAATGTTGAACTTCTGATTTAGCCAGGGGAGGTGTCCTGGAATTCTTAGTTCCTATTCAGTGCCCTCCATAATGTTGGGACAAAGTCCCATCATTTATTTATATGCCTCTGTATTCCACAATTTGAGATTTGGAATAGAAAAAAATCACATGTGGTTAAAGTGCACATTGTCAGATTTTAATAAAGGCTATTTTTATACATTTTGGTTTCACCATGTAGAAATTACAGCAGAGTTCTAGTACATAGTCCCCCCATTTCAGGGCACCATAATGTTTGGGACACAGCAATGTAATGTCAATGAAAAGTAGTCATGTTTAGTATTTTGTTGCATATCCTTTGCATGCAATGACTGCTTGAAGTCTGCGATTCATGGACATCACCAGTTGTTGGGTGTCTTCTCTGGTTATGCTCTGCCAGGCCTTGTATTGCAGCCATCTTTAGCTAATGCTTGTTTTGGGGGCTAGTATCCTTCAGTTTTCTCTTCACCATATAAAAGGCATGCTCAATTGGGTTTAGATCGGGCGATTGACTTGGCCACTCATGATCGACCATCAACACCTATCTCTTTGGAAAAACTCCTTTGTTGCATTAGCAGTATGTTTGGGATCATTGTCTTGCTGTAGAATGAACCGCCAGCCAATGAGTTTTGAGGCATTTGTTTGAACTTGAGCAGATAGGATGTGTCTATACAGCTTCAGAATTCATTATGCTACTACCATCAGCAGTTGTATATCAATGAAGTGAGCCAGTACCTTCAGCAGCCATACGTGGCCAGGCCATAACACCCCCACCACCATGTTTCACAGATGAGGTGGTATGCTTTGGATCGTGGGCAGTTCCTTCTCTCCTCCATACTTTGTTCTTGCCATCACTCTGATATAAGTTAATCTTCGTCTCCATTTGTCCACAAGACCTTTTTCCAGAACTGTGGTTGCTCTTTTAAGTACTTCTTGGCAAACTCTAACCTGGCCATCCTATTTTTGCAGCTAACCAGTGGTTTGCATCTTGCAGTGTAGCCTCTGTATTTCTGTTCATGAAGTCTTCTGCGGACAGTGGTCATTGACAAATCCACACCTGACTCCTGAAGAGTGTTTCTGATCTGTCCGACAGGTGTTTGGGGATTTTTCTTTATAATAGAGAGAATTCTTCTGTCATCAGCTGTGGAGATCTTCCTTGGCCTGGCAGTCCCTTTGCGATTAGTAAGCTCACCAGTGCTCTCTTTCTTCTTAATTATGTTCCAAACAGTTGATTTTGGTAAGCCTAAGGTTTGGCTGATGTCTTCATAACAGTTTTATTCTTGTTTCTCAGTCTCATAATGGCTTCTTTGATTTTCATTGGCACAACTTTGGTCCTCATGTTGATAAACAGCAATAAAAGTTTCCAAAGGTGATTGAAAGACTGAAGGAAAGACTCTGTGCTGCGAGCTCTCTTTTTCCTTCCTGAGGAGGCAATTAACACACACCTGAGCAATTACAAACACCTGTGAAGCCATGTGTCCCAAACATTATGGTGCCCTGAAATGGGGGGGGGGGGGGGACTATGTATAAACACTGCTGTCATTTCTACATGGGGAAAAGTGCCAGCTTTTGCTGAAAAATCGTTCGACGGGCGTTTTGTGTATTTTTTATTTTTATTCGATCGACAAGTTCAGCACTGGAATTATTTAAAAATCAGCTTCGAAAGCCGTCAACGCCGACAACGGGGACGGATTTCACGCACGGGACAGGTAAACGAAAGTAGTTTATTTTATGTATAAAAGTGGTTCTTATGAGGTTTTTAATTCACATTTTTTAATGCGAAATGGTGATTCTTTTCCCCGAACTAACGGCAGAATTTTCATGCCGATACGGGGTTAAATTCACCGCAAATCAACGTTCCAAATGATCGCGTTCCAGAAAACCCCACTCGCAAGATGATTTAAATGCCCATTAATTTACAAGTATTAAACATTAAATTCCTTCCATTTGGCCTGTAAATCCATGACAATGAGATTTTAAAATTATGTTATATTGTGAATTATTGTGTGAATGTTATTTGGACACTTAAAGGCCTGTCTCACGAGTCTGCGGTCATTGGCGGCGAAACAAGAACTATCTACCGCTCCTGGGCCACCAGAGACCGCGGGCTCGGTCAAACGCACAATTCCCAACACCGCACGGTGCTAAAAAAAAAACAACACTGTCCAAAAATATGTTCCTACCGCACAGCCGCCGGCAGTGAGGCACGAGTGCGGCACGGTCACCGCCAGTGAGGCACGAGCACCATGAGTCGAACCTGCACCGCCACAGCCGCTGCCAGTGAGGTAGCGTGTGCGGCACAGCCACCGCCACAGCCGCCGCCAGTGAGGAACGTGTGCGGCACGGCCGCCGCCACAGCCCCGCGATCCGAAAGACGTCATCAGCCGAAACCGCAAGCTCGTTGAACCGGCCGTACTTGGCCCCCCGCGCAGCATTCGTGCGGCGCTCTCGTGGTTGCCCGTGCGGTCCCCATTTCCGGCGACGCCGCGCCTTCACCGCCAACGACCTGCAAACCCGTGGGCAGAGCCATTAGGCTATTTAAAAATGTTTAATCTATTCTTAAGAAATTGATAGATGTTTAGATCTAGTAATTGAATTTTGTAATTAGCTACAATTAGGTAACTAACTAATTGTAGCTAATGCTTTAAATATTAAAAATGCTTTAATTTCATGTCATATGCTTGATGAAATATGAAATATGCCTTTAATTTCATGTCATCTAAGTAAGATTGTTTCATATTTGTTCAGAATGCTTCAATCTATAATAACTGAAAATTTCTTTCCTTTCTCTTAATTTTAAGAAAGTTATGGGCTTTGACTGTCCTCGATCACAGCTTTTGTGTTAAGTCAATGGAAAAGCAATAGGGAACAAGATGCTAATTTCCGAGTATGAAAATGGCCATAACTTCTTTAATACTGAAGATATGAAAGTGAATTAGGTGTCAAATTAAACGTATTTTTATGCTTTATCTGATGGGATAAATTACAGACTTGATTTTTTAAAATCTCAAAATTCTGGAACATTGCTACATACAGCACTCGTAGTCAGGATCGAACCCGGGTCTCTGGCGCTGTAAGGCATTGATCCTACCCTAAAGTAAATTGGTTCTTGGTCTGCATGGCTTCTTGGTTTCACCTCTCCCATTTATCTGCAACTTCCCACACCCCATCACCCCTCTGAGAATTCTGCAACTCTCTGAATTTGGCCTAGTCTGCATTCTCAATATTAATGTGCATCTTTGAGATGTTTGTCTTTAGATGCCTTGGTTCAAAATCCTGGGATTTCCTCTTTAAACCTCTGAGCATTTGTCCCACTCTTATTTAAGATGGTCCTCAACACCCATCTCTTTGACCAATCTTTTGGTTACTTGTTCCAAAGAACATTACAAGAGCAGCTTGTAATGGAGCCGGCCAGAGAAAAGGCAATTCTGGATTTAGTGTTGTCTAATGAACCAGATTTGATAAAGAGAACTCGAGGGAAAGGAACCGCTTGGAGGTAGTGATCATAATATGATTAGTTTTAATCTGCAATTTGAGAAGGAGAAGGTTAAATCGGAAGTGTCAGTGATGCAGTTGAACAAAGGAGACTATGAAGGCATGACAGAGGGGCTGGCCAAGGTAGACTGGAAAGGGATCCTAGCAGGAATGACGGTGGAACAGCAATGGCAGGAATTTCTGGGCATAATCCGGTAGACGCAGGATCATTTCATTCCAAAAAGGAAGAAAGATTCTAAGGGGAGTAGGAGGCAACCGTGGCTGACAAGAGAAGTCAGGGATAGAATAAAACTAAAAGAAAATATGTATAACACAGCAAAGAGTAGCCGGAAGCCATAGGATTGGGAAACTTTCAGAGGACAACAGAAGGAAACAAAACGGGCAATATGGGCTGAAAAGATGAAGTACAAGGGGAAGCTGGCCAGGAATATAAAGAAGGACAGTAAAAGCTTCTTTAGATATGTTAAGGGAAAAAGAGTAGGAAAGTCAAATGTGGGTCCCTTGAAGGCAGACACGAGTGAAATTATTATGGGTAACAAGGAAATGGCAGAAGAGTTGAACAGGTACTTCGGATCTGTCTTCACTAAGGAAGACACAAACAATCTCCCAGATGTACTGGAGGACAGAGGATCTAAAGGGGTAGAGGAACTGAAAGAAATTTTCATTAGGTGAGAAATAGTATTGGGTAGGCTAATGGGACTGAATGATGATAAATCCCCTGGGCCGGATGGTCTGCATCCCAGGGTCCTCAGGGAGGTGGCTCTAGAAATAGTGGACGCATTGGTGATCATTTTCCAATGTTCAATAGATTCAGGATCAGTTCCTGTGGATTGGAGGATAGCTAATGTTATCACACTTTTCAAGAAAGGAATGAGAGAGAAAACAAGGAATTACAGACCAGTTAGCCTGACTTTGGTGGTGGGTAAGATGCTGGAGTCAATTGTTAAAGAGGTAATAATGGGGCATTTGGATAGCAGTCAAAGGATTAGTCCAAGTCAACATGGATTTATGAAAGGAAAATCATGCTCGACTAATCTTCTGGAATTTTTTGAGGTGACAAGTAAAATGGATGAAGGGGAGCCAGTGGATGTAGTGTATCTAGACTTTCAGAAAGCCTTTGATAAGGTCCTGCACGGGAGACTGGTGACTAAAATTAGAGCACTTGGTATTGGGGGTAGGGTGTTGACATGGATAGAAAATTGGTTGGCAGACAGGAAGCAAAGAGTAGGAGTGAACGGGTCCTTTTCAGAATGGCAGGCAGTGGCGAGTGGAGTGCCGCAAGGCTCGGTGTTGGGGCCGCAACTGTTTACCATATATATTAATGATTTGGAAGAGGGAATTAGGAGCAACACTAGCAAGTTTGCAGATGACACAAAGCTGGGTGGCAGTGTGAACTGTGAAGAGGATGTTAGGAGGTTGCAGGGTGACCTGGACAGGTTGAGTGAGTGGGCAGATGCGTGGCAGATGCAGTATAATATAGATAAATGTGAGGTTTTCCACTTTGGCGGCAAAAATAAGGGGGCAGATTATTATCTCAATGGGGTTAGGTTAGATAAGGGAGAGGTGCAGCAAGACCTGGGTGTCCTTGTACACCAGTCACTGAAAGTTGGCGTGCAGGTACAGCAGGCAGTGAAGAAAGCTAATGGAATGTTGGCCTTCATAACAAGATGATTTCAGTATAGGAGTAAAGAGGTTCTTCTGCAGTTGTATAGGGCTCTGGTAAGACCACATCTGGAGTATTATGTACAGTTTTGGTCTCCTAATTTGAGGAAGGACATCCTTGTGATTGAGGCAGTGCAGCGTAGGTTCACGAGATTGATTGCTGGGATGGCGGGTCTGTCATATGAGGAAAGATTGAAAAGACTAGGCTTGTATTCACTGGAGTTTAGAAGGATGAGGGGGGATCTTATAGAAACATAAAAAATTATAAAAGGACTGGACAAGCTAGATGCAGGAAAAATGTTCCC